>JAJOOP010001292.1:0-23925 GCA_029582705.1 Solanum chacoense | reverse complement strand
ATTACCATAAATGTTTTTACTTTTCTTGAAAGGAAAATATAATATTCTTTCATATTTGGTTTATTCTCTCATTTTAGGACTCTTTTTCTAGTAAGAAAAGGTTTTAGGACTCTATAAATATATGTTTGTTTCTTCTAACACAATAGTATCCACAATGTAGACATTTAAAGAGTTTAGTTTATGGGGAGATTTATTCTCTCAACAGTTATAATATTTTTCTTTTAAATTAGTTTTCATATTAATAATATTATGTTTTAGCATCGCTTTATTTGTCATCTAATTTATCACCGTCTTGATTGCAATTGTAAGCTTCCACATGACGCCCTAATCACCCTTCATAACCCAACAATTATACCATCAATTAAATAACTAATTACTTTGAAAAATGTAGAACTTTTCATCCACTTCATAATTAATAAGGGTAAAATGATAAACTCACTATGTCATTTATTGTTTTCTTAATATGTGTATCAATTCAAAAGTGGACAAGTAATTAGGGACAAAGGGAGTATAAATTCAAAATCGTAAAGAATCTCTGCATATCAAATTTATCATGGATAAAGCAAGAAATTTTGAATATACATAAAATATTACTACTGAATAAATACAAATTAGAACAAAAAATTACAAATAAAAGAATTCTGATATTTTTTTCTTCAGAATTTCAATAAAATTAATAAATTAATAACCTTAATTTTTAAATTTTCTGATCTATATATTTTTATAATGTAAGAAGAGAACGATATAGAAAAAATTGAGTTACATTTTTATTGCGTAATATAGTTGAGGTTTGAAGAGATGAGAAAATTAGGTAAGTGGGTGAGAAAATATAACGACTTATTAGGTCGTTTTGAGTACTAGAGCTCCGTATTTCATAAGACTCTTCTGATAGGTTCTAAATGAGTATTGTGGACTATTCATAACTATAATTATATAATTAATGAGATAATTTTAATAATTAATTTAGTTGGTGGCTAAAGAAAATAACGTTAAAATTAGTAGTGGGACATTTTCATCACTTTTATTTTGTCAAAATTTTTCATCACTTTTATATTTAGTCATGTACAATAATAAGGGTAGTACTAAATAACCTATAGAAAAAAAAGAGTTTGGACGAGAAACCATACCTGCATCATCACTAAGAGATTGTGACTTATTCTCCAATTCTTCTTAGCATATTAATGGTACAAGATAGGAAGTAAAATTGAAAATCATAGCAACTATAAATCCATGTAACACTACAATAGCAACTATAAACAGTTAGCCCTACTGGGAATAGAATCTATTTTTTTTAATCAATCAAGCATTCTAAATCCGTGTAACACTACAATAAATGTACATTACAAGAAGGCCATGATTTATTATATGTTAAAAATAGATGGACTTCTATGTACATCATTATTGAGATGAACATATATCTAGATGAATAGTCATTAACTAAAAAAATATATTGTCTAGTACAATCATATCCAAATATTATGATTGTGAATTAGAGTAACATATCAAAGATGAGCATATACGTATATGTAATGCATCTTGAAGCATGTCTTAATTCATCATTTCAAATGAGTTAGAGCGACGGTCCCCAACTTCGTAGTCAATCAGCCAAACCACACTAATAAGAAGGTATTTTGATATACCTTAAAATAACAAATAAACATCAATCATCAACTAAAATTGAGAGAAGTGAAAACATAGAGAAAGAGAGAGAAATTAAATGATATATTTGTTTCACCTAGGAGAATAGTTGACAGGCAGACAATCATGTAGTTAATTGCAAACATTTCTAAAACACCAAATGAAAAAAAAAAAGTAGAAAGAAAGTGTGTCATGTAAATTGAAGTTACATTGTTTAATGCTTTATTACAGTTCCCGTAACAGCTACTTGAGATTTCTCCTCTTCATATTTCTTAATGAAGTGAGCAGTCACCATGTGAACACCAAATAAATAATTGGTGAAAGCTTAGACTTTGAATTTCATTTTCAAAGTATAAGTAACTCTCTGTACAATAAACTTATAAAAAAAACTTAAGAAAGTAAAGTAAGAGATAGATTAATGCTAAGAACTTAATTTCTGCTAGTGCAATTAACCTTGAATAGCAAGAGATATAGATGCACGGGTACTTCAGGATTCTATGTCATCAAAAAAAGTTGTTGTCACACACAGAGTTAAATTTAAATGTAGATGCTCAATTAAGGTGCGCATAAAAACTAAAGAACAACATTGAGCTAATAAATTATATAATGGATCCAAAAAGGTGACTAGTGACCATATTTATGTGATCTGTGATCTTTTTTACCTATAATTTTCATATCCTTTGTGTATATAAATTTATAGAGATGATTTCTTAACTATTATCGTGCTCTTCCTGATTTTAATTTGAAGCCTGCGCACAAGACGTATTTACTTTCCATTATTAAATTGACTTCAAGTATTAGTCATCTTGAAGAAGATGATGAGAACTAATGATAGTAAAAATCAAATCACGTTATGATACAACCTTGTGCGTAAGCTCCTAGAATACAGGGGGCTAGAAATTAAGAATGACAAAAACAATTTAAGCATAACATTCATTTTGTATATTCATGAAGAATCAAGTTTCTATTACACCTTTCCAAGATCTTTCACTATTTGTTCTAGTTTCTATTGCTTTCTACTAATCATTTACGCAAAAATGGTTGTCAAAACAATCAATTCTAACTTATTTAAATGAAATTGAAATTCTAAATTGTAATTCAAAAATGAAGAAATATGTACACAAAAAGTGATGCAGGTTCCATCATTTTCTTATTCTCTTTACAAGTCTAAAGACTAAATAGAAACTATTGACTATTATCTACAAAAGTTCCAATTTTACAAAATCACCGAAGTAAATACCAAATACAAAATGACTCCCAATCTAATTGACTTGGAACCAATGAAGTTACTTTCAACATAAATATTTCTTAATTACAATACAAAAGCACAACTAAATATCTAATAATTATAAGTCAAAACATATTCAAAGTAAAGTTGAATGACAATGAGAACAATTCAAACAACCCAAACATGTGTTGGTGTGTTCTTCAGCAGATTTTATAGATACTTCATTTATGTTTTTGTACTTCATAGATCGACCTGCAACATAGAGTGTACGTTAAAGTTGGACTGCATTAAATTTCTTTGCTCTTTTTCTATTAACATGTGTGATTACATTATCCTTTTTAGCAAACCATGTGTACCTGTCGTCAAAAGATAAAATTACAAATTTTTTTATTGTCTTCTTTGAGCTCTAACCAATTTTTCTCTTCTACATTTTCAAAATCAAAGAAATTCAATGTCATTGATAGCCCAAAGAACCTTTTGAAAACATCATAAATTAACTCTTTAACAAAATAAAGTGGTCCATCGTAAGTTCACATTACTTTATCAAGCAGTTTTACCTAAGAAATCGAGAATGTACTTCCAGATACTTCACCTCATTGCATGTTATATGTATGCCTTTTTGTTTCATTCCAAAGTCTAGGAGACATGAATTTTTTACTAAGATGCATTTTCGTGGTGAAATGACATTTTCAAGTTGAAAATCTATGACAATACAGTGGGCTATTCCCTATTTATGGGGATTGAGTAGCGTGTTGTTTGTTAGGAAGCCAGAGTTTACAACGATCCTCAGTTGGATGCAAGAAGAGGCTTATAGGTATGATGTTCAATTCCTTTTTGGAAAAAGAAAAAATGTTGTGCAAAAGTAAATGAATTAACACTCCCAGAAAATATATTCACAAGTGAATCAACCTGCATTAGAATACCATACACCATCTCATTCATTCTCATTAGCTATATTACACAGTGCCAATGAATCTCAAATGCATTATGAAGTTAGAAAGTTAACTCTATCGCACAATTATAACTATTCAAAAATTAGAAAGTGTCGATATTGGCTTGTTCACAAATTGACACTCTAGTTACCAGGATGCATTATGAAGATTTCCATAGTGTAGGTTTCATAGATATATTGTAATGGCTTCAATATACCACTCCTAAATTCAGAAATTTCTAAACATCAACATCAGTTTGTTGACAAACTGGTACTTTAGTTACCATCCGTTCCAAAAACCCCCTTTGAATTGTGGACGGGAAGGAACCCTAGTTTAAGACACCTCCATTTTTGGGGTTGTCCAGCAGAAGAAAGAGTTTATAATCTACACGAACAGAAATTAGATTCTCGAACAGTAAGTGGTTACCTTATTTGTTATCCAGAGAAAACTAAAGGGTATGGGTTTTACCGTCCAAATCGCAGCTCAAGAATTGTTGAAACTAGTAATACAAGATTCATTTAGAATGGTGAAGTTAGTGGGAGTGTTGAACGAAAAAGTGTGGAAATTAATGAGGTAAGAGTAAATATTCAACTGCCCATTAATGTACCTACTTCCGCACTTGTAACAAATATTGTTCCTATTGTTCAAGAACAACATTTGGGTGAAGCACTTCATGAAGGAACTAACTCACAAGTATCAAACTCACAAATATTGTTCCTATTGTTCAAGAATACTCTAATGGTGAACAACATTTGGGTAAAGAACTTCATGAAGGAGCTAACTCACAAGTATCTAACGCAAATGAACCGCAAACAGTTCCATTACCAAAATCTCAAAGAGAAAGAAAATCAACCATTTCAGATGATTATGTGATTTTGTTGCAAGAGTCATATTTTTACATTGGGCTTACTAAAGATCCAATTTTATTTTCAGGGCCGTAGAAAACACCGAGTCTTATAAATGGATTGATGTCATGAAGGAAGAGTTTAAATCCATAGAATACAACAAACTGTAGAATCTCGTTCCATTGCAGAAAGTTCTAAAAGAATCGGGTGTAGATGGGTCTTCAAGACAAAACACGATTCAAATAGTAATATTAAATGATATAAAACCAGACTTGTTTCCAAAGGGTTATACTGAAAAAGGAGGCATTGATTATAAAGAGACCTTTTCACCGGTCTCAATGAAAGACGCATTAAGAATAGTTTTGGCTTTGGTAGCTCCTAATAATTTAGAGTTACACCAAATGGTTGTAAAAAGTGCCTTTATTAATGGAGACCTTGAGGAGTAACTTTATATGAACCAACTAGAGGGTTTCAAAATTAAAAGAAAAGATCAAATGGTGTGTAAGATAAATGATGAGTCAGAGATTTCAACTCATTTAGGACTTTGTTTTGATAGTATAAGTGTCCTCAAATTCTTATTTTATGGTCTAAACTGATGTTAAAGGGATGATTTTCAGCATTACATTCTAAGGAGAAAGGCAAGGACACTACCAGACAAAAAGGAACTAACAAGCTGAAGAAGGGAAGAAAAGCGATCCTGCTGATCATCAAGACCACTCGGCGAGCCGTCGAATGGCTCTTTAGCTCGCCTAAAGTTCAAGCATGTCAACCCTGGTGAAGAACCAACTTGCCGATAAGAATGGACAGTCGACGGATCACCGAATGACTCGGCGATGACAACTTGGATCGCCCAAAGTTATAGAACTTGGGAGGCTAATAACTAATGAAAAATGACGATGGAAGTGAGCAATGGGTGGATCGCCAAATGACTCGGCGAGGCCCAACTTATTCTGCCAAATGGACTTTCAGGCTAAATTTTGGGCAACTATAAATTGGAATTTTAAATGAAATTTAAAGAGCTCTCTCCCAGTTATTGCATTTCCCATTCTAGAGTTAGAGCTTTCTCTTCTTTTTTCAGTTTTTTTTAGACTTTGAGGATTTGCAAGTGGGTTTATGAATTTCTTCAATTTGGACCATTGTAAATACATGAGAACCTTACCCAGATCATGGCGAATGTATTTGGTAATTGTTTCTCTATTTTTATGATGTGTCACTAAATCATCAATTTTTGGGGTGTGATTATGTGATTATGGGCTGAATTAGCTTATGGGTATTGTTAATTACCCATTTAAGTGCTAAATTAAAGTGGGTTTAAGCTATAGCTGTGCTTTAATCTATGAATTGTAGTTTCAAATGCAATTCTAACTTAGAGTTCTCGGCTTGCTTGAGAAAGAGGTTTTAGAACCAAAGCTTTCGATTAATGATTGTAGTTATTAGGTTGATATGGGTTTAGCTCGAGAGAGTAAATTCTAATCTCAATTCTACCTATCTAGCTCGATAGAGTAGATGAATTAAGGCTTGGGTTGTTCTTTTTTGCTACGCTTATTGATGTTCGAAAGAAATCACTTGAATCGTGATTGTTGTTAGAGAGAAAACTATATCACTTATAGTCTAGCCTATCCACTGATATTTAACTATTTATTAGTAGTTTCAATTACCCATATAGTGAAATTTGCCTATAATCGATCACATCTCGAGAATCCCTCTCTATATTATTATTTCCTTCGTGTTTGATTATGTTGTAGCTGATAATTGACAATCCAAACCCCACCCCATCTGACATTCGTTGTCACCCCCTTAGACATATTTGTGTGTTTTCAATAATCTTTACTCCTATAATCGAATAGACCACGTTTGCACTCCATAATTGAATTTGAACACGTACCACTTCCAGTGGGTTCGACCCCAACTCTTCATTGGGTTTTATACTAGTGAATGATCGTTTACACCTAGAATCGGATAAGATGTACTTGAAACATTAATCAAAATGGTGCCGCTGTCAGGGAGTGGTGTTGTTTAGAATTCTATTATTGAAGTTTGATTGTGATATTTTTGTGTTATAGTTGAATCAACTTACTTTGGTTTGTGTTTGTGTTGATTTGTGTTTAACAGAGGAAGAGATGAGTGTGAACGGGAGTAATGGTAGCCAAGTGGGCCACCAAGACGACATGGGAAATCAGAACGATGTGAATGACCCAATCAAATTTGCTGGTATTGGTGCAATACATCTACCTGATGTTTAGGGAAATGATATCTTCCATGTTACTAGCACAATACTACAGTACTCCTCCAAATGAAGTGATTATATGGAGGGATGGCCCACGAAGACCCCATGAGCGTATTCAGAACTTCGTGGATGTGTGTGGTCCGTTCTAATTTAAGAACATATCACAAGAATCAGTTTGTCTCAGGTCGTTTCCATTCTCTTTGATGGGCGAAGCTACCAAATGATTAGCTGAGTTACCGAGGGACTCAATCACATCTTGGGATGAACTTACAACACCGTTCAATGTGAGTTCTTTCCCCTGTCAAAGATGATGATACTCAGAGATAGCATCCAAGGTTTCAAACTCTCGAAAGGTGACCAAATCCACGAGACGTGGCTGAGATTTACGGAGTTAGTACTTCAATGAATGACTCACAGAGTTCAAAACAACGTGCTTCTACAATACTTCTATAGGATTCTTGACTCAGTGAACAAATGAGTTGTTGATCAACTTGTTCCCGGAGGTATAATGCAACAACCCTATGAACTATCATCCTAACTCCTTGATTGCATGACCAAGATCAATAAAACATGGTACACTCGTGAATACCAAGTGTCTCCTCTCACTTTTAGGATGACAAAAGCGCAGATTGAAAAGGATCAAGAGAGAAACCAAAATATGGCTAAAATGATAACCCAACTGGATATCTTGGCAAAAAATGTGATGGGGAGTGTCTTGAAGAGTGTTAATGTTGTGGGTATTGGTGGAATAAACCCCGATAAATCACATTTTAAGGCATTGTATAATGAGGAAATGAACTTCCTTGCCAATCAAAGAGAAGGTTTTTGTTTTAACTATCATAGGTCGGGTGGAAATCCAGGTTGGAATAGAAATGATAGATGGAGAGATCGTGACACAGAGTGGCGTGATCGTAACGTTACTTGGAAGGAAAAATAGGGTGACAAGGACATATATGTCCCACCTCATGAGCATCAAAAGCCCAAGGAACCAAAAAATGTTCGTACTGAAGATGTGCTCTCATGCATTCTCAATAAGGTATAAGGGTTGGACAAAATTTTGAAAGAAATGAAAGAAGACGTCTCTACACTTAATCAAATGGTCACCTCCTATTCAGTGTCAATCAAGCAATTAGAAATGCAAATGGGTCAATTTTTTTCTCATTTGAACCCAAGGCCAAGATGGGGCCTACCAAGTGATACCTTGGCCAACCCAAAGAATGATCCTTGAAAGTGTATCCACGCCATGCCACGACATTAAATAAGGTGTTGCTTAGGAGAAAACCCAATATTATGATGCTTTAGTTTTACTTTTGAATAACGGGTGTTGATTTTGCAGGTTGAAAAGTAAAAAGTGTTGGAAAATGGGTAATTTGGCGAGCCAAAAGTCTTGTCGGTGACTCACCGAACAGGTTGGCGAGCCCCGACTTGGACCACCTTTGGAACCCCTAAATTGCTGGGAGTTCTATAAAACTCGGCGAGCAAAAATACCACTCGGCGTGTCGCCAAGTGGTTCAGTAGGCGCAACTTACTCCGCCGAATGGAGCACGAAATGAAAGATTTTAAAGGCCAAACGGTTTAAAATATCAAAATCCTTCATCTTCTCTTATTTTAAACTTTGATACTCTCACCCCGATACTATATTGCTCATATTTTCTGCATTTTTACTTTCGTTTCTTTGGGATCTTTGTTGGAGATTAGTTTTGGAACTTTGCCGCCTAACATTTCAATTAAAGTTCAGCATAAAGGTTTGTTTTCCAAACCACGCACTAAATTTGTGGTTGAACTGGAATGTAATCGTTAAATTGTTGGACAATATGATTTTATCATTCTTTACCTGTTGGATTGGCCGTAATGAATTGAATTCGTGCCTAATTTCTAGTAAATGATTAATTCCCATGTCGTTCCTTGTTTAAATCGTGTTTAAATTGTTGCATTGAAATAACTTTGTGTTGGGTCTAGTGTGGTGAAGTCTGAGTAACTTCATATATTGTGCCAAATGTCGTATTTTCCCAATGATGGAGCAGTTGACGTCATTCTTAAGGGCAAAAGACATCAAATGACCAATTTTAGACAAATCAGGGGATGTATGAGTACCCCGAGGGCATGGGTAGTATGGGTCTTACATTAAATTGATAGTGTGTGTGTTTAATTTTGTTTTCGAGCTCGTTGATTGATTCGGCGGTTCCCCTAAGTCCCCCTAGATCATTTTTTAATTATCTTAATATTGAGTTTGTGTTCTGTAACTTTTGCCTGAGCTTACCGAGTTCACTCGGCGATTCATCGAAAGTCCTTCTTGATCGCCCTTTTGCTCCCCTAATTCCTTAAAATACACTATAACTTTCCGTGAGATACTTTTAGTTTACCGATAGGTGTCGGTGATACGCCGAAAGGCCTTGGACATCGCCAACCTGCTTTGATCTTTAGAGATTTCTGTTTTGGAACTTTTGGCGAGCCTTTGTGCAGCTTATTTTCTGCACTTTTTCTTGAACTTTCTCTAACGTTTTTCTATGTTGTTTGCAGAAATGGCTAGACCCAAAGAGTCCGAAAGAGACATGTCGCCTTGAAAGAGGGAATGAGGAATAACTATTAATGAGGATGTAACTGCATCCTGAGAAGAGATGACAAAATCCCTACAAAGGGAGGAAAAGTTAAAGCCAAGGGGAAGGCGCCCATGGTTGAGACACATGAGGCAAAATCTGATTGGCAGTCTACGAGACTTACCTCACCTCATCAGACAACGAATGGGATTCTCAGGATTCTAAGGCTTCTATCTCTGAGCCTCAGGATGACCAACTATTATAGGCGTAGAGAGCAGAGCTTCGCTCTAAGGCAATGCATGATCCTTCTGGGATCCCGATCCCTCAGACTCTTCCCCCTCCTCCAACTGCAGCTCCAGCATAGAATGTGGTCTCGGTGCCACCAGTACCGGGTCCTCCTCCCCGGTCTCCCAAAAGACTAAAGGCCGAGGGATTGAGGACTATTCTTGAGGAGAAGAGATTGACCATTGATGGTGTGGTGGATAGGTATCCAGCAGTGTGGGACACTCTCGAGTGCCACAGATTTGAGGTCTTCACCAATCCCCGTGGACCATACATTCCTACTTGGGTTTGGGAATGGTACAAAGCTTATAGTGACCTAGTATCTCAGGGGAAGAAGAAGGCTAGTTCCTTCAAGCCGGTGGATTTTGTGATGGTCTGGGGAAAGAAGGTTAAATGCCATAATAAAGTTATAAATGCGGTATTCGAGTGTGCGATCGACATTAAGCATGACTATCAGAGTGTGATGAAGAGAGAGTGTGGAGGATATAAAAGTTAGTGTAACACTCGAAAACTCGTAAGCTAAATTAGAGAGTTCTAGAGCTTGACATTTGGATTAGAATCATAAATATTACTTCCTGTACTTAGAATGAAGGTTTTAGGGTTAGGGACCTTGAGGGGGACCCAAAACGGCCCCTAGAAACTGCCCAAAGTAGTCTACCTATCGATTGGACTCACGCCCAGTAGATGAACCCACGCCCCATGGGAAGGGGTCATGGGTCAAGACCCCAAATATGGACTTAAAGGCCACCACGCACAGAGGACCAGCACGCCCCATGGAACCACCCACGGTTCGTGGGCGTGGTCTCGTGGGTGAGGTAGTCTTGGCCACTAAGTTGGTTTAAGTTGGGGACTTAGGGGTCATTCCATAATTAGTTAGTTATTAAGTAGTGTCATTTTATTAGTTATTAGAACACCTACATAAAGCTAATAGACCCCTAATTACATGAAATCAGATCATTATTTCACTTCACAAAAGAGACCCAACTCCCTCCATTAAATTCTCTTTATAAAAAAACACAAGAAGAAGATGAAGGGTTCAAGCTAGGTCAAATTCTTCAATTTGTTGCAAGATTTGTGAGGGCTTTATATCAAGGTATGATACCTTATTCATCCATGGAGCCCCCTAGAATTCCCCCAATTGTGAAGATGAAATCCCCAATTCAAGTTAGGGTTCCTTCCAATATTGTAGGTTAAGTTGAGTATGATTCCAATTGAGTGGATAGTACTTGTTTATGATTGATTTAGTATTGAATTATGTTATTATGATGACATTTTATGTTTTCCATGGCTAACTCTAGTCTAATTAATGAAATTGTAGTAATGTGGGTTTGTGCCTTAAAGAGGGGAAATTGAAGACTTAGAGATGATCTTCTAAAATTGATGATGTCTATAGTAATTGTTTAAGATTAAAAGCAAGTAAACATGAATTGAATTAAATTATATAATATTATATATGATGGGTCATGATAGTAAAGCTTGAATTTGAACCTTTATGAGAAATTACGACTATGATCATTTAATAATGAAGCATGTGATTAGAATGCCTTGTAATCTAGGTTCATAGGATCATTTTAAGGAGTAGAACTAATAAGAGTAAAGTCTCATAGTTATGAATGTTTACTCCAAGGGTTTAGAAGGTAAATCTAATATAATGAATTATGTATGTTAAGGCCTTAAGAGGGAAGTTGACTTGATGATAGTAGACTATTAGATAGAATTATTATGGAAGGACTTTACCCACCTAATACCTCATGAATGGTTGAATGCATTAAGTGATAGCATCACATGAGTTAAAGTGATATCTATGTTTGGTGCATGAACCCTAGGTTTGATGATTGAGAGTAAGCTTTGAACCTCAAGGAGGTGAAGTGTGAGATTATGCTTCTAGTAATTGAACTGCTTGAACTATGAATGTATCCATGTCTAATGTAGTCATTCTAGATTTGTTGATTTATTATGAGCTTTGACACTTAAAAGGGCAAGATATGATATTATGCATGTTTTATGAAGTTTAGCACATGCTTTAAAAATACTTTTAGAGTAAAGTAAATATGCTCATGATCTAGTTGTTGTGTTGTTGAAAGGCTATCCTCATATACAGACTTATCCATGAATATGATATGATGTGAAAGGTTTGCCACATGTAGTGATTCTAAGGTTGGAAGACTAGTCTCACCTATTGAATCTATGAGATATAATATGAGTTATGTTGGATTGAGCGTCAAGACATTCTTCCACTAATAATACTCTTAAGTCATGACTTAATATGAAATCAATGGGACTTAATGTCTAGCATAGAGTGGATATTGAATATGAGATGGAAGCTTTTACGCTAGTTGAGTCCGACTTCCCAATGAAAGCTTTTACCCTAGTTGAGTCCGTCTTTCCAATTGGGTTCCTTCTACCTTAGCTGAGTCTAGGTTCCTAAAATATGTATCTCATGAGATGGAAACCTTCTACCTTAGTTGAGTCTGTGTTTCTAGTAACAATCTCCTTATTCCATAAACTACGTGCCCCTATAGGTTACTTATCTATTGGATCCACCTAAGCTAAGATTATGGTTCTACCCTCGGCAAGTAGAACAACCCCTTTTCGGTGTGGGGTAGACACCGGATTCCATGTCAAGCTCACATGGTCTATATCGGTTAAGGCTTATGTCCCCAATATGGTAGCAATATGAATAAGAAAATGTTTTATGAACAACGGGTACTTAAGAAGCTTTACTTAGTATGGGTGCGAGTATAGGATCTTACTTATGCATTGCACAAGTATGCTTTGTGGTATGTTCCTTTTATGCTATGATGATCCATGTAATGATTATGCTTATGATGTATGCCTAGTTGGATTGTATATTGAAAGGCCTCTCCAATGCATGGGTGACTAAAGGTGAATATTCCCTTTTCTTTGATAAGTAAGCTACGGGTGAGATTAAAAGATACTAAGTATGAATGAGAACCTAAAGTGACTTGCTTATCATGGGTGGGATTATGGGGTCTTATCCATGTATTACACAAGCTTGTCGTGAGGTGGCTTATGTTTAGTTTCTCTTTTGTCACGTTAAACTATATGCATTAATTATGCCTATGTCTAAGTTGTTATCTCTTATGCTTATAACCTATGTCTTATGATGATGTCTCTTATGTTCATGACCAATGATATTATCTCTTATGATTATAGTAAATGTCTTATGTTGCCTAACCCTTATGTTATGCTCTTATGATGTTATGATAGCTATCATATTTAGTACTTCTGTACTAACACATACTCTTGCCTACATTCTTCTCAAATGTAGGGTTCGGAGATTTTTAGTTCCATTCTTGAAGAGAGGTTTCTAGAAGAGACAAAGCCACTATTTCTTTTATCTCTATTATTTTCATGTTTTGAGACTATTGTATGGGTTGTGTCCCAAGAGTATTCAAAGTTGTTTTAGATGGTTTGAGACAAGTGTAGTAGGACTTCCACTTTGCATTTATAAAAACTTTGATTGTATGGAAAATATTCTAAAATTTCCGTACTCTTCTATTACCTTATGTTATGATATGCTAAGTGGTTTGTATGAGACTCCTTTGGGGTCAAGTACGCCATGTTACGTCTAGGGTGTACCCCTGGGTCGTGACAAACTTTGTAACCAGAACACAAGGTTTAGAATGGTTCTCGGATTGTCTCAAACCACGTTAGCTAGAGTTTTGTTCATAAATGTGAAGCACGCCATATTTATGAATATGAGACTATTGTATGTTTAGGAAATCTCACTTCATTGTGTAAGTCGTGCCATAGAGTTTGTCTCTATTAGGTCTTTCTCCTAATTCGTGCCTGTTGGTTTTCAGGCTATGACTACTACAAAGGCTAATGTTAGAAGGAATGATGGAGACTATGTGGATCAAGAAATTCCTCCACAAGCTCCAATAGACCTTTTTGAAGAGAAAGTGACCAATGAGAAGCTTAGGTTTGGTTTTCAACTGTTTACTAAGGCTGGGATAGAAAATCCAGAATTTTATGGGTAAAACATGGAGGAAAATCCTCAAGAGTTTATAGAAGAGTTCTCTAAAATGTTGGAATTTGTGGTAGTAACTCTAGTAGGGAAGGCGGAGTTGGCTTCTTATCAACTCAAAGGAGTGGATCAATTTTGGTTTAATAACTGGAAAAAGGCTAGACCGGTAGGAATGGGTCCCATAGAATGGGAAGGGTTCAAGAGTGCCTTTCTATATAGGTTCTTCCCTTTAGAGATGCGAAAAGCTTTAGTGCTCGAGTTTATTAAACTTAGACAAGGTTGTATAAGTGTTAAGGAATATTCATTGAGGTTCACCCTATTGTCTAAATATGCTCCAATTCTAGTGTTTGATCCTAGGTTGAGTATGAGTAAGTTTGTGTCAGATGTGTTCGATTTAGTAGTAAAAGAATGTCGTGCGGCCATGCTTGATTATGATATGAATATTTCTCACTTATGGCTTATGCTCAACACATTGAGGAAGAGAAAATTGAAGAAAGGTTAAGGGAGAAAAAAAGGTCTAGAAATGCGGATTGTGATTTCTCTCATGTGAGGTCCTCAAGACAGGATTACTCTAATGCTCCTAAGAATAGTAAAGGTAGCGTGTCTAAACCTAAGCCTCAAAGAGGGAGTAATAGTTAATCTGTTTTGCTTAAGCCTACTTGTACTAAGTGTGGAAAGAAGCATTATGGCAGGTGTCTAGCCAGCAAGGATGGTTGTTATGGCTGTGGTAATGAGGGTGACAAGATGAGAGACTGTCCACCACTTAGGGCTAAGGGGAGAGAGGCCAAGCAAGCTTCTCTTAGTGATCCGGATTCCAATGCTCCCAAGCAAAAAATAGGTTCTAGGTTCTTGAAGCTAAAAATGATCAAGAGTGACCTCTTAATGTAACTACAGGTATGTGTTTCATGCTTTATTAGATTTCGGTATTGTTTGGCCTTTTATGATTTGATATGTGAGACATTGAAGTTGTTTCTAGTATGAATGGTGTTTAGAAAATCCATTTAGGCTTACTCCCAAGGGGGATATGATGTGCCTATATAGCAAGGCCATTGTGTGTTTATGTGTGGCCATGATTTCTTTTTATACATGCTCTTGAAAAAGTTTAGGAATTGATAAAAACTACTTATGTGCATTGTCTTACCTCATATTGAAGAGCATTCAGTCGAGTTGCTTATAGAACTTCATGAAATGAATTAATAAGCATGCCTTAGTTTGGAGTTGAAAAATTCCTCCTTGAATAAATGCTTTTTGAGAGTAAATTGCATTTAGGCTCCATGAGTGTATGTTGAGAATGTTTTATCTACGAGATGGTAGTTCCGCCTTGAATATGAGTAGATACAAAATTTCATGCATTTTGGGTTGTTAGATGTAGTGCCTACTGCATTGAATATGTTTAGCTAGGAGTTGAAGTTTTCCTCCTTGGTTTTGTGCATTTAAATGTGTTGCATCCATGATGGCTTGCTAGTCCAGAGTTGTGACCTTAAGAAGTGTCTAGAATGTCATTCGAGGATGAACGTTCCCAAGGGGGAGATATTGTAACACCTGGAAACTAGTAAGCTAAACTAGAGAGTTCTAGAGCTTGACGTGAAGGTTAGAATCGTAAATATGGCTTCCCATACTTAGAATGAAGGTTTTAGGGTTAGGGCGTCAAGGTACGAACCCCCAAGGACCAACCAAGGGTCCTTGAGGGGGACCCAAAACAACCCCTAGAAACTGCCCAAAAACAGTCCACCTACGGATGGGACTCACTCCCAGTAGATGGAAGCACGCCCCGTGGAAAGGGGTTGTGGGTCAAGAACCCAAATACGGACCGGCAGGCCACCACCCACGGAAGACAAGCATGCCCTGTGGACCTACTCACGGTCCATGGGTCTGGTCTCGTGGGTGAGACAGTCTTGGCCTCTAAGTTGGTTTAAGTTGGGGAGTTAGGGGTCATTCCATAATTAATTAGTTATTAAGTGGTACCATTTTATTAGTAATTAGACCACCTATATAAATCTAATAGACCCCTAATTACATGAATCCAAATCATTATTTCAATTCACAAAAGAGACCCAACTCCCTCCATGATATTCTCTCTCTAGAAAACTAAAGAAGAAGAAGGGTTCAATGTAGGTCAAATTCTTCTATTTGTTGCAAGCTTTATGAGGGATTTATAATCAAGGTATGATAGATGATTCATCCATACATTCTTCCATCCATGGAACCACCTAGAATTCCTCCAATTGTGAAGATGAAATCCCCAATCAAGTTAGGGTTCCTTCCAATATTGTGGGTTAAGTTGAGTATGATTCCAATTGAGTGGATAGTACTTGTTTATGATTGATTAAGTATTGAATTATGTTATTATGATGACATTGTATGTCTTCCATGGCTAACCCTTGTGTAATTGATGAAATTGTAGTAATGTGCGTTTGTACCTTAAATAGGGGAAATTGAAGACTTAGAGATGATCTTCTAAAATTGATGATGCCAATAGTAATATTTTAAGAAAAAAATCAAGAAGACATGAATTGAATTAGATTATAGTATATATGATGGGTCATGACTAGTAAAGCTTGAAGTTGAACCGTTATGATGAATTATGACTAGGATCACTTAATAGTGAAGCATGTGATTAGAATGCGTAGTATTCTAGGTTCATAGGATGCTTTTAAAGAGTAAAGCTATAAAGAGTAAAGACTCATAGTTATGTATGTTGACTCCTAGGGTTTTAAAGTTAAAGCTAATAGGATGAATTATGTATGTTAGGGCATTAAGAGGGAAGTTGACTTGATGATAGTAGACTATTCGATAGAATTATTGTGGAAGGACTTCACCCACCTATTCTACCTCATGAATGATTGAATGCATAAAGTGATAGAATCACTTCACTTAAGGTGATATCTATGTTTAGTGCATGAACCCTAGGTGTGATGAGTGAGAGTAAGATTTGTACCTCAAGGAGATGAAGTATGAGATTATGCTTGTAGTAATTGAACTACTTGATCTATGAATGTTTCCATGTTTAATGTAGTCATTCTATACGTATTGATTTATTATGAGCTTTGACCCTTAAAAGGGCAAGATATGATATTATGCATGTTTTAAGAAGTTTAGTACATGCTTTAGAAACACTTTGAGATTAAAGTCAATACGCTTATGATCTAGTCGTTGTGTTGTGAAAAGTTATCCTCATATACACACTTATGCCTAAATATGATATGATGTGAAAGGTTTGTCACATGTAGTTATTCTAAGGTTGGAAGACTAGTCTAACCTATTAAATCTATGAGCTATAGTATGAGTTATGTTGGATTGAGTGTCAAGACATTCTTCCACAAATATGAACTTAAGTCAAGACTTAATATGAACTCAATGGGATTTAAAGCCTAGCATCAAGTGGATATTGAATATGAGATGGAAGCTTTATGCTAGTTGAGTGTGGCTTCCCAAATAAAAGATTTTATCCAATTTGAGTACGGCTTTCCAAATGGGTTCTTTCTACCTTAGTTGAGTCTGGGTTCCCAAAATATGTATCTCATGAGATGGAAACTTTTTACCTTAGTTGAGTTCGGGTTTCTAGTAGCTATCTTCTTCTCCCATAAACTACGTGCCCTGTAGGTTACTTAGCTATTAGATCCACCTAAGCTAAGAGTGTGATTCTACTCTAGGCAAGTAGAACAACCCCTTTTCAGTGTGGGGTAGACACTGAATTTCATGTTAAACTTACATGGTGTATGTCGGTAAAGGCTTATGTTCCCAATATGGTAGCAATATGAATAAGAATATTACTTATGACTGATGAATTCTTAAGAAACTTTACTTAGTATGGGTGCGAGTATGAGATCTTACCCATGCATTGCATAAGTAAGCTTTGAGGGTATTTATGGTATGTTCCTTTTATGTTATTTTGATCTATGTAATGATTATACTTATGATTGATGCTTTTGATGTATGCCTAGTTGGATTGTAGCTTGAAAGGCCTCTCCAATGTATGGGTGACTAAAGGTGAGTATTCCATTGTCTTTGATAAGTAAGCTAAGGGTGAGATCAAAAGATAGTAAGTATGAATGAGAACGGAAAGTGACTTTCTTAGCATGGGTGGGACTATGGGGTCTTATTTATGTATTGCACAAGCTTGCCTTGAGGTGACTTATGTAGAGTTTCTCTTATGTCATGTTAAACTAGATGCATTAATTATGCATGTGCCAATGTCGTTATCTCTTATGCTTATAGCCTATGTCTTATGATGATGTCTCTTAGGATCATGACAAATGATATTGTCTCTTATGATTATGGTAAATGTCTTATGTTGACTAACCCTTATGTTATGCTCTTATGATGTTATACTAGCTATCATATTCAGTTCTTTTTTACTAACGCATACTCTTGCCTACATTTTTATCAAATGCAGGTTTCAGTGATTTTGAGTTCCATTCTTGAGGATAGGTTTCTAGAAGAGCAAGGATTTGAAGACTTGGTGAGTCCTCATAGCTTCGAGGACATACCCAATATTTCCTTTATGTCTTTTAATTTTATGTTTTAAGACTACCGTATGGGATGTGTCCCAAGACTACTCAAAGTTGTTTTAGATGGTTTGAGACAAGTGTTGTAAGACTTTCGCTTTGCTTTTGTAAAAACTTTGATTGTATGGAAAATGTTTTAAAATTTTCGTACTTTTCTATTATTGTATGTTATGATATGCTATGTGGCTTGTATGAGACTCGTTCCGTTCAAGTATGCCATGTTATGTCTAGGATATATCCTTGGGTCGTGACATGTTTGTTGGCCCCCCTCTTCTCAGACAACACCCTGAGGTGGATTGACACCGGAATACCGATAAAAAAGAAGGATCTCAATGTGGAGGTGATATTTTGTTTTGGGTTTATCATTAGCACGATCATGCCGTCCCAAAACGAGTGTATCATCCACAACCCAATGGCAGGCTGCCTTGGGTGTATCACTACTAGTAAGAGGCTTAATTTGAGCTTGATCATTGAGCAGGAGATGGCCATGATGGCTAAGAAGTGCCAAACGTGTCTCCCCTTTCCGGTGTAGATCATCGAGTTGTGATGACGGGATAGAGTTCCTCGAGATGAGAAGAGGGATGTCAAGATTACACCCATATCTTCTATCGACATCGAGCATATAGAGGTCGAGTATATGCGGGATGAGGCAGAAAGAAGGAGGGCAGCCCTGGTAGACACATACCGGGAAGTTCATATTGATATGATACCTGCAGAGACACGCATGCCTACTTCAGTCACTGGGCCTTCAGGTACTTCCAGATCCACTCCTTCTGATACTCCTAGTACTTCTACTGCACCTCCTCCCCCTAGATTTGTTTTTGCTGGTACTTATGCATCCCAACCTCACTATCTCCCAAGCGATGTTGTTCAAAATGGGGAACTTAGACCATTTTGTTGATGTTCATGCCTCTGGATTAAAGGCCGTTATTCCTAGGATAATCGAGAGGGCAATTGTTGCTGTGTTGACACCCCTCAGAGCTGATATTGATAGCCACAAGTTGGCCTTAAATGCCTTGACGATGAGAGTATGAGAATGAGAAAAGGGCCAGAAAGCCATTAATGAGGTGACGACTTAGAAGGCCGACTTTACTGAGTTGAGAAAAGATGTGGACTAGCTGAAGTTCACTGATATGTCCCTGATCTTTGACACTGTGGAGATCCCAGATGGCCCGAGCACGATGTTCCAACTTATTCTGATGTGTTTCTAGCTACCACCAGAGATGAGGTCGGAGCTGATTAGGCTGCTGCAAAATACCCAAGCTAAGACTTATGGGGAGCAACTTCGTGTTTGTGAGGAAGCTGCCTATGATGATTTGCTTTACCTGAAGGGTGTGACGTTCGAGACTCTAAGGCAGGCGTCGCTTCAAGATACTTCGATGGTGGGCTCCAGTGGAGCTAAGGATGATGTGATACTGGGCACTGATGCCCAGATAGATGGAGCGACATACATGCAGACTTCACCCAGACTTAGCATGGCAGGATGACCTTTCCTCTCCCTCTCTATTACTTTTTAGATTGTTTTTAGTTTTTGTTACATTTGAGGACAAATACATTTTTTGTTGGTGGGGTGAGGTATTTCCATACCTATCTCTTGTGGGTTGTTTTGTGAATATTTTATGTTTTTGTGAATATTGGAGCTCATTGGTTTATACATATATATATATATAGCTTAATCGTGGTTTTGCAGTTGTAGTTAGCTTGTGGCCCATTGTTTTTGTTTGAAAACGGCTTTGAACCAATTTAAAGAAAAATTCCACCTCTTGTGTGTGTGATTGTGGCTGTTTTTGTTAAAATTTGAGTGTCGGTTGTGGTCAATACCGATGACTTAAATAGTTTTTTTAATTGAAGAAAATGAATGTGCGGCTACGATGAGGTAAACGAAGTCACATAGGTAATATGTGAAGTTTGAGCATCTTTCTGTGACTAGCCGATTGCCAATGAAGTCTCCTGTGATGATGTTTGCACGCTAGCTAGAAAGTGTGGACTCTTATTTGATGATTGTATCAATACCTTGTGTGGTGAGGTCGTCTTGAACATTGTATTTGATGACACCTAGAATTTTCCCCGCTGGTCTGATTGATTAAGTGAAACAAGAAATTTAAATTATCGTAGGCAAGAATTTTGAAGAGTGAACTAACTTGACAATATACCTCTTTTGTGGCCACCCTTGTGAGAACTGTGATTCTTGTCTTGGCATCCATTGAATCTATCCTTTTCTTAGAAGAAACTTGAACAACTTTGACTTCTTTATTCCTTTACCCTTAACCTTCAGGAAGTTTTTGTTTGTTTGAATAGAAAACTTAGGCCAAAAGTTTAAGTTGGGGTGCGGTGAAAAAGAAGAAAAGTCAAAAAGTGTGAAGAACTCTCCCTTTGATCGATTGTTTTGAAAAAGATAGAACGCCTCCATGTAAAAAAAAAGGGAGAAACAAAATAAAATAAAAGAAAAGAAAAGAAAATGACTGAAAAAAGAAATGGGGTATCTGGTTGTTCATACGAAGTTGAATAATTGGGTAGATTATGAGCATGTTTGAAATGTTAAAGGAAAGGAGAAAAAAGATGTTCAGGCCATACTTCATGAAGGTAGAAACCACTAAGCATAAATGAGCATACCTTTACACTCAACCCCGTTACAAGCCTTGGAAAGATTTTTGTGATCTTGAGTGAGCTGAAACGAATGTTGACTGGAAAATAAGGGCAAGCCTATGTGTGAATTCATGCATGTGTTCATCTTTGTGACTGTGAGAGTTGAATGTGATTCCGGAACTTTAAATCATTGAGTAATTTTGTGCAAATATGGAATCATCTTTATTGTGGGGGAATTTGAATACCATTGTTGAGATTGAACTTGCATTTGAAGCAAGCATCATGAGATTGAGAGAACTTGATGATGGTGAGTCACAATTTCAAACTTTGAGTGCATAATTGATCATTGTATGAATAGTTTGAACCTTGTTGTGTGCATTCATGTTGATTCGTATGTAGCAATGTTAGTAGACATCTTTAATGAACTGCTGATCTTAAGTTTTACTTGAGGACAAGCAAAAGTTTAACTTGGGGGTGTTGATTAGTCCGAGATTTCGACTCATTTAGGGATTTGTTTTGATAGTATAAGTGTCCTCAAATGCCTATTTTATGCTCTAAACTTAAGTTAAAGTGTTGATTTGCAGCATTACACGCTAAGGAGAAACGCAAGGAAACTACCGGACAAAAATGAACTAACAAGTTGAAGAAGGGAAGAAAAGCGATTCGGGTGATCGCCAAGACCACTCGGCGAGCCGCCGAGTGGCTCTTTAGCTCGCCTAAAATTCCAGCATGTCAGTCATGGTGAAGAACCAACTTGGCGACAAGAATGGGTAGTCGGCGGATCGCCGAACGACTCCTCGATGGCAACTTGGATCGCCCAAGAATACAGAACCTAGGAGGATGATGACCAATTCAAAATGGCGATGGAAGGGAGCAAAGGGCGGATCTTAGAATGACTCAGCGAGACCTGACTTATTTCGCCAAATGGACTTTCAGGCTAAATTTTGGGCAACTATAAATTGGAATTTTATATAATATTTAAAGAGGTCTCTCCCAGTTATTGCAATTCCTATTCTAGAGTTAGAGTTTTCTCTTAGTTATTTAGTTTTTATTGTAGACTTTGAGGATTTCAAAGTTTAATTTTGAGGATTTGCAAGTGGGTTTCTGGATTTCTTCAATTTGGACCAATTTAAAGACTTGTAAATCTTACCCAGATCATGGTGAATGTATTTGGTAATCGCTTCTCTATTTTTTTGATGTGTAGCTAAAACCTCAATTCTTGGGGTGTGATAATATAATTATGGGTTGAATTAGATTATGGGTATTGTGAATTAGTGATTTAAATGCTAAATTAAACTGGGTTTAATCTTTAGCTATGTTTGATTCTATGAAATGTAGTTCCGAATACAATTCTAACTTAGATTACTGGGCTTGCTTGAGAAAGAGGTTTTAAAACCAAAGCTTTCAATTAACGATTTTAGTTATTGGGTTGATATGGGTTTAGCTCGAGAGAGTAAATTCTAATCTTTATATTACCTATCTAGCTCGAGAGAGTAGATTAATTAATGCTTCGGCTGTTCTTTTTTGCTAATCTTGTTGATGTTGAAAATAAATCACTTGAATCGTGATAGTTCTTCGAGAGAAAACTATCTTACTTATATTTAGCTATTTATTCGTATTTTCAATTACCCATATAGTAAAATTTTGCCTATAATCGATTACATTTCGAGAATTCCTCTCTATATTGTTATTTCCTTTGTGTTTGATTGTGTTGTAGTTGATAAATGACAATCCAACCCCCCCCCCCCTTATCTGACATTCATTCTCACCCCCTTACACTTGTTTGTGTGTATCCAATAATTTTTACTCCTATAACCGATTATACCACGTTTCCACTTTATAATTGAATTTGAACACGTACCGCTCCCTGTAAGTTCGACCCCAACTATTAGTTGGGTTTTTTACTAGTTAAGGATCGTTTACACCTAGAATCAGATGAGGTTTACTTGAAACGTTAATTACTAAGCAACTCAGTCTATGGACTTAAAAAAGCCTCATGACAATAATATATAAAGTTTAATGATACCATAACATCTTTTTTATTTAAGGAGATTACCGTTGATCGATGTATATACCAAAAGATCAATCAGAGTAAGTTTATAATTTTAGTCTTGTATGTTCATAATACTTTACTTGATACGGATGATTTAGGAATATTGTGTGAGACAAAACACTTTTTCTCTATCAATTTCTAAATGAAAGATATGGGTGAGGCATCCTTTGTGAGACCTAAAGAAATATTCGGTGATAGATCATAAGGATTATTGGAATTGTCTCAAAAAGGTTATATCGAAAGAGTTCTAGAGAGATTTAACTAGAACAATTTTTCAGTAGGAATTATTCCTATTCAAAATGGGGATAAATTTAATCTCATGCAATGCCCAAAGAATGATATTGAACGAAGGGAAATGGAATCAATTCCTTACTATTATATTGGTGGAAGGTTGATGTATGTTCAAACTTGCACAAGATTGGAAATTAGTTTTGAAGTCAGAATGCTAGGATGATATCAAAGTAACCCTGGAGTTGATCATTGGAAAGCTGAAAAGAAAGGAATGAAGGATTACATGCTCATGTATAGGAGGTCCAATCACATAGAAGTTATAGTATATTCGGATTCAGATTTCGCTGGATGTGCTAACATTAGAAAGTACAGATGGTGGTTAGTTTTTTCTATTAGCTAAAGGAGCAATATCGCTGAAGAGTGCTAAACAATCTTTCATTGCTACATCTATTACAGAAGTAGAATTTGTGCCTTGTTATGAAGCAACAATTCATGCATCATGGTTTTAAAACATTATTTTAGGACTTGGGGTTGATAATGCTGCAATAATGTTCTTCTCAAGAACGATATGTACTCCAAAGGTGCAAAATATATGGAATTAAAGTACTTTACTGTCAAGGAAGAAGTTCAGAAACAAATAATGGTACTTAAGAATATTAGATTTTCTCTTATGATTGCATATCAGTTAACAAAGGGCTTACAACCAAAGACATTTAAGGAAAATATTCAAAGAATGGGTCTTGGTTGTACTTATGATTGATATATTTATGATGTTTTGACACTACGAGCTAAAATATGTGTTTCTGTTATTAATTAATGAATCTCTTGTTTCTCATAATGGTGTACACATTATTATTTTGAGATATT
>JAJOOP010001291.1:0-17679 GCA_029582705.1 Solanum chacoense | reverse complement strand
TGGGTCGACATGAGGTTCAGCCCAAGAGAGTGAGCCCTAGTCCCATATCCTAACACTCAGCTCGAGAGGGTGAGTGGGGTAAGGCGTAGGCTGGTCTTCATGCGGCAAATGGGTGTCCGTGAGGAACGCATTTGAAACGGGGTAAGTTGCTCGAGAGGGAACTTGTTTCCATTTAAAGCTTAGCCTAGTTACTATTGTCTTGCAAATTCCTATTGAAAACATGTACCCAACGATATATCTGAACTTGTATTGCTGTCACATCCCAAGAGCCTTCCGCATACTTGATTTTCTTGTTTATTTTGCGGTTTTATCACTCGTTACAAAACCCCTTTTGATATCTGACACTTCTGTGTCACCCCCTTCAATCTAGTATGTTTTTGTTCATTAATATCTTTAGCTACGACTAGTTAGAACGTAATTTTATTTTTCTATCAATTCTCAAAACCACTCTCTTGGGACACGACCCCAACATTTAGTTGGGTTGCTATATTATCGATGATCCTAGACACTCTTATCGTAGGATAGTATCATTGGTCATGATAAGCATCACCCATCCACGGTCCATGGATGGTGGTCCGTGGGTCACACCTGTAAGGCTGGTTTGGTTCGGCCTAATGAGGGGTTGTTTGATAAATTCCTCCCTTGGTTAGTTTGGGTAATGGACGGTTATTATTGGTTTATTAACATATTTTAAGGGTTTTGAATGTATTGAAAAACATTTTCAACTCATTATTTCTACATCTCAAAATAGAACCCACATCTCTTCTCAAAAGTTCTCTCTCTAGAAACCTCCATTGGAGGTGAAGACTTCAAGCTTCCAAGGTCAAATCTTCAATTTTTTCAAGGGATTTTCATGGATTTTCCATTAAAGGTATGGTGGTCTTCATCCTTGACTTAGTTTCTTTCAACGAGCTAATTTCAAAAGTGATTTCAAGTCTGTTTACCCAAAACCCTATTTTTGAATCTATGCATGGGTTTGATTTAAAACGATTTTTGAAGGCATTATTTCATTGAATTGTGAATGAATTGTGGATTTAAAGGTTAATTAATTTGATTTCTTCCTAGAAGCCATATTTTTCCCCAAATTCCTAAGTTGTGATTTGAGATTGGGATTTGATTGATTATGAAGTATGTGAATTGCTTATATGTATATGGATATATGATGTTGAAATTATGTTATTACTCTTGCCTAATTGCATTGATCTAAGGTGTGTGGGTGAATGTGATCCATGGCCTTGAAAGGCAAGGTGTGAAGGCTAAGGTATGAATATGATATAACAGATATGTATGTGATCTCAATGATAGAACTATGATCATGTTTAGAATGTAATTATGTTATTGATTGAAAGCATATTCTCAATTAACACTTATGAATGATGATGAAGGAATGTGAAGTTCCTATGTATTATATATATTGAATTGGTAGGCTGAGGCATCCTATTCTTGTATAAATGTTACTAAGGTGATTGTTATATCTTGAATTGGTAGGTTAAGGCATCCTTTTCTTGTATAATGAATGTATTTTGACTTAATGTCTTAATGTCTTGAATTGGTAGACCTAAAGTTGGTAGCCTTTTATAAATGAATGAATGATGAAGTATTCTAGGTTATGTCTTAAACCGGTAGACCTAGAATTGGTGGCCCTTCATGATGAGTCTAGAAACTAATGTGATGATAAACCTTGAATCGATAGTCCTAGTGTTGGTAGCCCTTTCATGTGTGAAATGATGTACCTTGTATCGGTGGATCCAATGTAGGTGGCCCTTGAGCTATCCATGTAATGCACCATGAATCGATAGGCTTATGTCATTCCTTTCATGTGTAATGATGTGTCTTGGGTCGATAGGCCAATGGCATTCCTCTTAAGAACAATAATGTAATGTAAATGAAACTACTCTATGGGAATGGAGGCTAAGCACTGAGTGGATATGGTAAGATGGAAACTCTCCCAATGTTAGCCTAGGGTTCCAATGAACATCTTCCTATCCCATAAATATGTGCCCACATAGGATATTAGCTAGTGGATTTCCATCCAAGCTAAAATATTACCGGTCTTACCTTAGGTAAGTAGATCACCATTTTACGGTGTGGGCCATATGACACCAGATTCCATGGTTAGCTCTCATGGTCTATGTCGATTAATTCCTATTCCCATCATGTGAGATGTGCATTGTAGTTTCTTGATGAGTTCTATGAAGTGTTGGTGGTAGTAGGGGATGCCATCCATGCATTGCATGAGTAGGCTTTGAGAGGGTCATAGTGAGTTCTCTAAGTCTTAATGGCTAATGTATGAATGTGTCCTAAATGAAGTTAATGAAGAATTTCGACTCTTATATTCTTAAATGAGATGATGTATGCTATACTTGGATTGTATTATGAGTTACTTCCTTGTCATGACTTATTGTATATGAATGTGACTTGTCTATGGTGACTTCAAAGGAGTACTTATTGTGAGTAGTAGTATGGGATGCTACTTGCACATTGCACAAGTATGAATTAGGGGTTGTCTTAGGTGATTTTCCTTATGTGATGATATGACTTATGAAAGGTTTATGTCTTATATGTATGAGTATTGTGTAAAGATGGAAAGGTTGTATGGTAAGTTCACTTTTGGTGACCTTAATGTGGTACTTTAGTATGGATAGTGGTATGGGACGCTATGTATACATTGCACAAGGTATAACATGAGGGTTACTTGAAGTGAAGATCTAAAGTAAAGGTAATGGTTTATATGGTTGATTATGTTCTTATAAGGTGAAATGACTTGTATGTTGGTTATGTTTGAATATTATGCCTCTTATACTTATGTTCATGAAGTTTTATCAAAATGGCCTAAAAGCATGACTTTCAAATAAAATGTCCGTTTTAAGCATGTTTTTGCATGGCTATCATACTCAGTACTTAATTGTGCTAACCCATTCTTCTTCATGTTTTAATACAAGTGTAGGTTCCGGCAAGTGAGTTACTTCTCTCTAGATCAAGGACTTGGATTTAAGATTCTCCAAGACTAAGTGGTATGTGCTCATAGATCGAGGACAAGTGTTTAGAAGTTTCATTTTCTTTCATATAAAAGACAATTGTCAGACTTTTTGATTGTAAAGGGCCGTGTCCCTACTTATGTTTCAGATGTTGTTTCTAGATGTCCATGTTGAGACAATAGACTTCCGCTGTTTTTCAAAGAGTTTTAAATAAGTAAGTTGATTGTATGGTTTTTATTAAAGTTTTAATTTCGTACTATTTCTATTATCGAATGCAATGAAATGCTATGAGGCTTGTATGAAACCCCTTCGGGGTCAAGTACGCTGTGTCGCATCTAGGGGCTAGCCTTGGGTTGTGACAAATGCATAACAAAATAAAAGAGTACAAGATTAGAGGTAAAAGTCCCCCTCATATGCTGTGGAGAGCTCGCATCTGGAGTCTTGGGAGGAGTGGCATCATCCTAGGCATTAATGCCCAGCAAAGTGATCACAGAAGGCAACAAAGTAGGCTTAATTAGGGCATCAGTGCACTGAAAATCAACATGAGGAATGATGGAGTCAGAAAAGACTCCATTGGTGCCAACTACAGAGGTCGCTTTAACGTATCTCTCCACTGTAGCATGGACCATTGTCTTCTGGAGATCTAGCAACTCCATCATTCTCAACACAATCCACTGCTCATCCTTTTATCTCTTCATCTAATCCTCATATGTCTCCTTATCATCAAAATCCTTGACTCTCTCATTCACCTCATCATTACCAACATCCTCAACAGTAGCACCAACAATAGTACTACTCGTGCTTGCTGCTCAACTAGACTTGGAACACTAGTAGGCATAGACCTAGGCCCATCGGGTATAATGACCTCACCTTATAACATCAAAATGTCAGTTGACCTCAACTAGTAAAAAAACAACCCTAAGGGTGGCAATATCGATCCACATAGAAGATAGAAAATCTAAACTACCCTTACACTTTTATCAAACCTCTAACCTAGAAATGAGGTTAGGTTATCCAGCCTCATATAATTTGATTCTATAGTAGCGTCACACTGATCCAACCTATCTCATAAGGGGAAAAAACATCCTCAATCACCCGATCAATCATCTAGGGTATATGTTTCTCAAGCCTCAAAGCCCTCACTTCAAAAGAATGGGCAAGATTGCCCATTTGATAGATTATGGCTCGGGTCAAGGGTGTTCAGGATATAGGAGTGGGGGAGAGTGCAACAACAACAGAAGTAAAGGTAGAGGGCACATTACAAGGATGGGGTGTACCTAATTGCTCCATAGAAAGAGTAGATGGAATGTCGTAGCCTTAAGAGACACGGGATCAACCATGAGCATAATGTCTAGTGGTGGCGAATTTCTTTGAGCCACATAATCCCGTAACTAATCAGTCTCAATCGGATGTCATTGGAGGAGGATAGGGTGATCCACACATCAGTCTTCCCCTGAAAGGGAACTCTTGCATCTTTACACAATTGTGTGATCAAGATCGGAAATGGGAGGGAAGTTTGCTCTTGTCTGGCCCTCAAAAACATCTCATCAACAATCATCAACCCCATATTAAATTTCTCTCTATCAATAATTGTACCCACTAACATAGCCTTGGTGTGACAGAAGATGGATTCATTATGAGAAGGCATAATGTTGCTACTTATAAGTTTAAACAAATACCGGGCCCCAACATTTATGTATTTCTTCTTGATTTTCACTCTGCCATCCATCCACGGAGGAGAGGTATCAAAAATAATTGGTGCAAAGCAATCATAGAGATCATCAATATCATGATGAATTTGTATCATAAACATGTCAGCCTAATTTTCCATTGTACCCAAAGCGTTATTAGCAACACTTGCATGTCATTGTACCATTTTTCCATGAACCTCAACCTCATCCAGGGGCATCCCAACTGTCCCCTTCCTCTTTATCGACAAAGCTTCTTTGTAGGAAGTATAAAACTCATGTACTGATGAGTCCACAATTTGGACTCATTTAGGGCTTTATTTTGATAGAAATAGTGTCCTCAAATGTTTATTTTGTCTCAATATCTGATGAAAACTCTTAAGTTTCAAGTATTTGAAGTTTTAGTGGAAGTATGGACACTTAGGCGCAGAAAGGAACAAAAAGGCTGGAAAGAACGAAAATGTTGAAGCCTGAGCATCGCCAAACATCTTTGGCGAATCGCCGAAAGGACAGAGTCCGCCCTTTGTTCCAGTATGCGAAGCCCCTGAAGGAAGAGGATCAAGAAGGAGATGAAAGGAGTAGTCAGCACTTCACCAAATAGTTTCGCGAGGCAGTACTATACCGCCCAATGGTCCAGAATAAGAAGATACTGAAGGCAATCACTAAACGGCGATGAGACAAAAGAAAGGCGAGTCACCGAGTCATTCGGCGTACTCAACTAACCTCGTCGAACTATGCACCAACACAAATTTCTTATGGCTATAAATACTAAACTCTACATTAATTTTAGAAATTCCGAACCATTATTATATTGTTCAAAATATAATAGTACTTTTTTAGATATTTTTCTCTCAAGATTGGAGAGGGTTTTGTGGGAGACTTGAAGAGATAAGGATTTCATCTTCTCCAAGTGGGAAATGGGTCTTCTCTATTCTTCTTCCTTTGATTAAATCAAGGTTTAATTTCTTATACCCATTTGATATTAGCATCATTTTAGGTGTATTTTGTTATATCTTGATGTGTGGCTAAAAACCCCCATTCTTGGGGTGTGATTTAGCAAATATGTGTTGTTGTTGGGTCTTGCTTGCTGATAGGCTAGATGTATTTTAATGGTGATTTTGCCTTGTGGATTTGGTTTAATTTAATGGGCTTGTGGTTGCAAATATAAATCCACCTATGTGTTTTCGGCTTGCCTGAGAGGGAGGTCACGAAACCAAGATCACTAGACTGATGGCCTAAGGAGTGGGTCGACATGAGGTTCAGTCCGTGAGGGTGAGCCCTAGTCCCATATCCTAACACTCAGCTCGAGAGAGTGAGTGGGGTAAGGCATAGGATGGTCTTCATGTGGAAAA
The DNA here is from genome assembly GCA_029582705.1 of Solanum chacoense. Lineage (NCBI taxonomy): Eukaryota > Viridiplantae > Streptophyta > Magnoliopsida > Solanales > Solanaceae > Solanum > Solanum chacoense. Next base: position 11,661 of record JAJOOP010001291.1, on the reverse strand, counting down.
TGGGAGTCCAAAAGGAACCCATTTGAAACTGGGTAAGTTTCCCAAGAGGGAACTTATTTCCATTTAAAGCTTAGCCTAGTCACTATTATTTTACAAATTTCATATCGAAAGCATGTACCCAACAATTTATCTAAGGTTTTATTGCAGTCACACCCCAAGAACTTCTCCCTATACTTGATTTTGTTGTTAATTTTAGCTATTTTTATTACTTATGACAAAACCCCCCATTTGATATTTGACACTTTCGTGTCACCCCCTTTAATTCACTATGTTTTTGTTCATAAATATCTTTAGCTACGACTAGTTAGAGCTAAATTTTATTTTCTTATCAATTCTCAAAACCACTCCTTTGGGACACGATCCCAACCTTTAGTTATACTATTGACGATCATAGACACTCGTACCGTAGGTTAGTGTTGTTGGTCATGATAAGCATCAAATGGCGCCGCTGCGGGGGAGTGGTGTTATTTGAGAATTTTTAGATTAGTAGAATTTTTTTTGTTCTTCTTAGTTCTAGCTTACTAACCTAATTTGTAGTTTTATCTTGTTTGTCTATGTGTTGAGACATGATAATGAGTATACATGATGGAGATGGTGGACCAATAGAGCACCTTCCAGTAGAAGTGATGAGATTCAGAGATCACATCCTGAACTTCAATCATCTAGGAGGAGAACCTTTTTAGGAGTTGTGGCTGAGGTTTAAATACTATTGATACAATGCCCAACTTATGAAATCCCTGATTTAGTTCTACTGGAATGCTTTTATAGGGGTCTTAGTCTCAGAAATAGAGAGTTAATCGACTTTATGCTAGGCGGTCGGGATAAATTATCCTATGAGACCGTAGCCAATCTCCTTGACCTTGTGGCTAAAACCAACAAGGATAGTGAGAAGGACCAGCATTTAATCATTTTGTTAGGTCAGATGAACAACTTGACCCAAAAGGTCGAGGAACTGGAAGTGATGTCCAAAGAGAAAAGCAAATGCAGACTACCTACTGAGCAGGGCAGATCAATGGACATTGAAATAAACATATCGAAGATATGTTATTAACCATCCTTCAAAATCTAAATGAGCAAGATAGAGTGCTAGAGAATATTAGAGATAATGTAGAAGCGCTAAATTAAATGAGCAGTTCTCACTCTAGATCTATCCAACTAATTGAAACTCTCTTGGGTCACATACTGCCTACTCTCAGTCAGACACAAGACAAGGGATGACCAAATGATGTTTTGGCCAACTCCAAAAGTGAAAGTTAGGTGCTAATCTGCATCGTGCCACGATGTTAACTAAGACATTGTTTGGGAGGCAACCCAAAACCCTTAACTACCTTAAGTTTGTTATTATTGAAATATAGGTGTTTTCATTTTGTAAGAGTGGAGCATGAAATGTTTGTGAAAAGTACAGGATGAATTACTCAAATCAAATTGGCGAAATGCCGATTAGATCGACAACCGCTACTAAGACCGCTGTTTGGGTCCTCACTTTGGTTAAGGGTCCTTTTAAACTTGGTGAGAAAGATGAACACTCGGTGGATTTCCGAGTAGCTAAGGAAATCCAAATAAATTCGCCGAATGGGTGAGATCTAGATGGGATTTATAAAACCACGGGTCTTAACTTTTACCTTTTTTTTACATACCCCTCACTCTCGATTGTCTCAAAAATTGCACCTACTTAGTATTTTTGGAATTTTTCGTAAGTGGTTTAGCTTTTTGAGTAGTGCTTGGATCTGTGATAACCTGTTGCTTAGCATCAGAGTGTTGATCTAATCCACCTAAAATGTTATATCTCCAAACCCTGCATTTAATTTTGGTATGGATGCTCTCATTTAAAGTAATTTTATCCAATGTCGTGTGATGTTCCTTTTTGATGAATTTAGATTATTCTTAGCGCTAAGGCGAACTCGCCGAACCCTTCAGTGATTCGCCAAATTATCCCATTTGGACTTTGACCTCATGCTGCTTGTAGTCAGTATTCAGTAACCTTTTGGTGACTCACCAAGTTATTCTACAAATTCTGCTGAATTTGTGTTTCTCTAAAACTCGATCTAGTTGTTTTGACTTCTTTCAAATTCTTTTTAGAAATCGCTAAATCTAAAGTTACAAGAAGAAGAAAGCCACCCCAAAATAGAACAAACGGGATTACAATGACCAAGGATGAAGATACATTCAGAAGAAAAGTTGCTAAACTTTCCAAAACTTATGAGAAAGGGAAGGGCAAACACAAGGCCTTTGAATTATCAGACAGGGTTGAGCCGCGAGTTAAGAGGCAGAATGATTCACCCAGGGCCAGAACTCCCTAGCCTGCAATTACTGCACCTCCAGTTCCAATGCTGACACTGGTATAAGGACCTCTCGAACAAGGTCCTCAGTCTAAATCAAATTGAGAAAAGGCTGAGTGGTTGAGGACAATTCTAGCAGAAAAATGTTTGTCCATAGATGGGGTTATAGATAGATACCCAGAGATAATGGAGTGTCTGAGATACCACAAGTTCCAAATCTTCACTAAACCTCGTGGCCCTTATATTCCATACTGTGTAAGAGAGTCCTACAGTGCATATAGTGCACTAATACCCTAGCAAACAAAACTAGCAATAGCCTTCAGAGAAGTTAGCTATGTGGTTGTCAGAGGTAGGAGAGTGAATTGTGATAATGAGGAAATCAACGCAGTCTTGGTCATGCCCACAAATATTGGGGATCACTACCAGTATCTGATTAGAACAAAGAAGCTGGAATAGATGAAATAGTGGTTAACCACACTAATTGTAGATGAGACTCCAAAGCAGACGGTGGAAGGAGTTCCGATTGTAAAGAAAGAACTAAACATAGCCGCAAGGTTCTGGTTTGGTTTTATCAGCAGCACAATTATGCCATTCCAAAATGAGTCTATCCTTCGCCTTGCAAAGACAGCCTGCCTGGGTTGCATCATAGAGGAGACTCAGATAAACTTGTGTACAGTCATTGCTTCAAAGATACTCATGCGTGCAAGACAAAGCCGAACCTCACTTCCATTTCCAGTCTTAATCACAAAATTGTGCAAATGGGCCTAGGTGCCTCGAGATGTCAAGAAGGACGTAGAAGTGATTCCCACAGCCTCTACTGATATTTGGAGGATTGAAGCCAAGTATCTTAAGGATAAGGTAGAAAGGAAAAACGCAGCATCGATGAAGCTAGTAAACACAAAATCATCACCTGCAGATACACATTTGTCTACTCCGATCCCTGGACCTTCAGGTATATCCATTGCCACTATTACTCACGCTGATTCTCCAAGTTCTTCTATTGCTGCACGATTTCTAAGACCCACCACTGTTGTTGCTGATTCCCGACTTCCACTCACCCTGACGTCTCTTTACCGGATGGGACAGCTGGCTCTTTCTGCTGATCGTCGAGCCGCTAACCTAGAGGCCTCCATTCCAGACATGATCCGAATTGCCTTGATTGATGTTATGACACCTTTGAACACTACCATTGATGCCCTAACAGCCAGAATAGCGGTGTGCGAGCATAACCAAGGGTCCACAGAGGAGGTGACAACTTTAAAAGTTGCTATTGCTGAACTACGAAATGATATAGACCACATGAAGTCCTCTGATGTATCCACGGTCTTTAGAACAATAGAGACTCCAGATATGCCCGAAATACCTCAGATTACCGTAGGACATGGAGAAGGAATAAAGCATATAGCTAATCCTAAATCAGAGGCAGAAACTGACGAAGAGATATGTGAGGAAGCTACAACGGATGACACAGTTTAAACTGAAGTAATCATGATAAATAGTACTGTGTAAGCCTCTTTAGCAATGCCTCCTGCTGCAAGATCCAATGGAGCTGGTCCTTCTGGTGGCCACTCCGGATAATGATGCCATGACAAATGGAGCAACTGCATAGCCAGGATTCCCTCTTTACCTCCCTATCTGTTCTTATTTATCTTCCAAATTTTTGGATATTTATTACTTGCATTTGAGGACAAATGATTTTATTTGTGGTGGGGTGAGGCCCACCTATGTGTTCTACTTTTCGCTCGTGTTTGTATATATTTGGGCTATTCTGTTGAAAATTGTTTTTAAAACTACTTCGTGATTGTTTGAGCTCATGGCTCTCATTTGGATTAATTGCACATGATTTTGACCCTTTTGAAAATTTTTGAATTTTTCGCTCATTTTTGCCACCCTTCATGAGTTGAATGTGGCTGTTCTTTTGCAAAAAAATGAGCCTCGGTTTCAATCAATCCCGATGACTCAAGTAGTGCTCTCAATTGAACGAACATGAATGTATGGCTACGATGAGGCCAAATGAAGTTGTATAGACAATATGTGAACTCTTTGCATCCCGTTGTGATTAGCCATTTATCAAATTGATTCTCTTGTAATGACCGTTGCACACTAGCGAAAGTGTGTAGTCTTGTTTGACTTAAGTGTCAATGCCTTGTGTGATTAGCTTGGTTTGAAACTTGAATGAATAAGCCTAGAATTTTCCCTGTTAGTATGATTGATTTCGAAAGGTGTCCTCTTGAGATGATCTTAGGCAATTTTAAAGAGTGTGAGCTAAATTTGACATATACCTCTTCTGTGGCCTCCTTGTGAGCGTGTGAAACTCTTTTGAACACCCTTTGAGCCTTACCTTTTCTTGGAAGAACCTTGATGAACCCTAGATGTTACTTGACCCACTACCTATAATCCTCTTGATTTGTGGTTTAGCGAATAGCCAACATAGGCCAAAAGCCTAAGTTGGGGGTGTGGTGAAAAGGAAAAGGAGAAGTCAAAAAGTGCAAGAAAAGTCCCCTCCTAACCCATGGTATTGCATGAAAATGGAACCCCTTCAATTAAAAAAAAAAATTACGAAGAAGATTAGGTTCCAAGCAATCCGTGGAGGTGAATAAAAAGGTGACTTAGAAGCACTAGAAAAAGAATTGATAGAGGAAAAGAAAAAAATGCCTTGAGAATACCACATCTCATGAGAACAAAGTCACTAAGCCTAAATGACCATACCTTTGCACTCAGCCCCATGACAAGCCTAAAAAGACCTTTTCGATCTTGAGTAAGCCGAATTGAACATCAATTGTAAAATAAGGGCAAACCTATGGGTGGGTGAAAACATGCATTGTGTTCCTCTTTTTAAGTGTGAACATTTCATCTGATTCCTGATCTTGAAATGATAACCTCTTTGTGTGAATATGGAATCATTCTTTATGTGAGGGTATTCCAGTATGTGAAGCCCCCGAAGGAAGGGGATCAAGAAGGCGATGAAAAGAGCAGTTGGCGCTTCGCTGAATAGTTCCGCAAAGCAGTAATATACTGCCCAATGGTCCAGAACGTGAAGATGCTGAAGGAAAGCACCAAACGGCGATGAGACAGAAGAAGGGGGAGTCGCTGAATCATTCGGCGTACTCGACTAACCTCGCCGAACTATCCGCCAACACAAATTTTTGATGGCTATAAATACTAAACTCTTTATTAATTTTAGAAGTTCCGAAGCATTATTATATTGTTCACAATAGAATAGTACTTTTTTAGATATTTTTCTCTCAAGTTTGGAGAGGGTTTTGTGGGAGACTTGAAGAGAGAAGGATTTCATCTTCCCCAAGTTGGAAGAGGGTCTTCTCCATTCTTCTACCTTTGCTTAAATCAAGGTGTAATTTCTTATACCCATTTGATTTTAGCATCATCTTAGGTGTATTTTGTTATATCTTGATGTGTGGCTAAAACCCCCCATTCTTGGGGTGTGATTTAGCAAATATGTGTTAATATTGTTGTTAGGTCTTGCTTTCTGATAGGATAGATGTATTTTAATGGTGATTTCACCTAGTGGTTGTGGTTTAATTTAATGGGTTTGTAGTTGCAAATACAAAACCACCCATGTGTTTTCTGCATGCCCAAGAGGGAGGTCGCGAAACCAAGATCACTAGACTGATGACCTAAGGAGTGGGTCGACATGAGGTTCAGTTCGAGAGGGTGAGCCCTAGTCGTATATCCTAACACTCAGCTCGATAGAGTGAGTGGGGTAAGGCGTAGGTTGGTCTTCATGCGGCAAATAGGTGCCCGAGAGGAACCCATTTGAAACGGGGTAAATTGCCCGAGAGGGAACTTCTTTCCATTTAAAGCTTAGCCTAGTCACTATTATTTTGCTAATTTCCTATCGAAATCATGTACCCAACGATTTATGTCAGCTTGTATTACAGTTACACCCCAAGAACTTCTCGCTATACTTGATTTTCTTGTTAATTTTAGCTATTTTTACTACTTGTGACAGAACCCCCATTTGATATTTGACACTTTCGTGTCACCCCTTTTAATTTGCTATGTTTTTGTTCGTAAATATCTTTAGTACGGCTAGTTAGAGCTAAATTTTATTTTCCTATGAATTCTCAAAACCACTTCCTTGGGACACGACCCCAACCTTTAGTTGGGTTACTATACTATCGATGATCGTAGACACTCATACCGTAGGTTAGTGTCGTTGGTCATGATAAGTATCATGTACCCATTCTGGGACATAAGAAGTTATGGTTTTGTGAGACTCTCAAACCCATGGAATTTAATCATATCTTATATGGCCGGGTACTCACTCAACACCCGATTAGTGGAGAGTTTTCTCTCCTCTAAAATAGTGTGTTCTCCAGCAGCCTTGGTCCTGTTGAGGGCTCTTGTAGTGATGATCAAGAGTACAAGATATGTGGCGGACTGATCTTTATAAGGTAGCACCAACTTGGATCGAATATCAATCCTTTCTCCAAAATCCCCTTTCCTAAATTGTTCACTCTCATGCATCGAGGAACGCAGATTAGTTTGATGTTTAGATGGCTCGTTGATGACTATCCCTATTTATCTCTTTGGTGGAGTTGGAGAGGATTCTCTGCGAAATTCTATATCAGAGGTCACAACTCGTTTCCCTTTCGGTTTATCCATTTTCTGTCAAGCACAAGCACTCAAGCACAAATGTGGTTAAGGTTAGTTGAAATCAAACCCAAAAGAAACACATTTCAAAAACATTTTTAAGGCTCGCCTACCAAGAAGGTGTTCCACCTAAAATGTTAGGCAAGCTCAATAAGCTTCCCAAAGTTGAAATGGAACAATTTTAAAGAACTCAAGCAAGATGGGCGAAGTCCTCTTCAACTTGGCGATTCACTTAATTTGTTTTGGCAGGCTATGACAAGTCCGATGAAAGTGACAGTTCAAAATTGAATAGAACATGCACAAAGGGTAATGCCCACTCTCCCTTGGCGATTGTCGAGTGAGTTTTGGCGGACTAAGACAAGCCCACTAAATGGGACAGTACCCAAATCACATATTCAAGCAATAAAGGAAAGATGGGACTTACTTAGTGATTTGCCTATCTGCCTTGGCGAGCTAAGACAAGCCCACCGAATAGGTTGGATTCACCCAAGTGCCTATTTTCATGAATTCAATCACAATACGCAATAATACCCAGTAACCAATTAACTCTACAATCTAGCCACATGTTCTTGCTACCCATGGGTACTCAGACTTCCCCAAATATCACAATGTATTTCCCGAAATGATGATTTTCCCTAAAGAAATTTATCACTCTATCACCATTAGGAAAAATCATGCAATCAGAGCAACATTGGATGAATAAGACTTCACCCATACAAAATTCAACAAAGACCCAACACACAAGGGTTCAAATTCACATTTTCACGAACATAAGTAATTTTAACAATTTTGGGCACAAACTCAACTATCTAACTCATGGGCACAGTTCAATATGTTATATTTATAATTACCCAAACAAATCAAATGACAATACGCTTCTTATGGCACTAAGCCCACATCTAAAACACAAATTCCAGCATAAATGATAAGATAGAAGTCAAACACCAACCTCCAAGAGTAGCACATCACAAAAAATTAAGGAACTAGGGTTAGGATCGATATGTAAGCAATTAAAGCCCTCCAAGCAAGTGATATCACACAAAAAGGTACACACAAAATGTGGGGTATTGGGAGCTTAGGGGGAGAAATAGACACAAATAGATGAAAGGGCTTCTTTATGGACATGAAAATACTCTTTGCCAATTTAACTCAGACCCACTCGACGGACTGTGACTAACGTTTTTAAATGCATTTAGAGAATCACCAAAGGAGCTATTGCTCGACGATGAGTCCTGAAAGGATACAGAACCTGATGGTTGATTTGGCGAACTGGACGAGTTTGTATACTGTACTTCAGTGGATTGCCAATTTGAGCACTAATCGCCTAAGTTAACAGTACACCTTTTCAGTTTTTTATTGTTAGAATGTGGACAAGAATGAGTCCACGTAATGCCATCGTATGATGACCGATGTGTTTTTAGCTTCACCTATAGTACCTTTCTCAACACTTTGACTTCATTTCAAGCTGCACTTACAACACATATTAGTTAAAGCAATAAAATAAAAGTAAAAATTAGATTTCCTCCCAATAAGTGCCTTATTTAACGTCGTGGCAAGACATAGTTCCCAATTCCTCAACAATCATTCTTGGGATTTGGTATGGTGTCACTAGGAAGCATTCCTTTTTTTCTTGGAATAAGCTGGTTGGAGATCTGCCCATTGGAGTCTCCTGTTGTTTGATAGATACCAAATGAGAGGTCACCGTTAGAGTTTAGGTGGAGAAGTAATTTTTGAAGTCCTTCAACACCTTGTCAGACCCTTCAACCTTGTTGAAGATCCTTGTGAGTATTTCATCGGTTTGATTTCCTTCCGGTTTAGTTGGTTCCATTGGTCTTGAACGATCATGGAGATGAATGTACCTATCTTGTTTAGCCTCCCTGTCTCTCCCATTTCAACCTCTCCAATCTTTCCAACCACTATATTACTCTTTGTTCCAACGTTGGTTCCTACCATGTCATTGGTAGTTTGGGTGAGAACCCCCTATTTGGCCAAGTATTGTACTTCCTTATTGTAAAATGCCTCAAACTGGGCATTCAGGGCACTTCCCAATACTTGTTCCAACCGTATTCACCAACTTCAGTCCACCTCCCATGACATGTTTGAATAACAAACCGAGTTGGGTCATCATTTTGGCCATGTTTTCTTATCGTTCATGCTCCTTCTAAGTTTTTCTTTGCTCATGCTTAGTTGTAAAGAAGACATGGTGTCCTCTCTATTTTTCCATGCTCAATTGACTTTGGTCGTGTCACTAGCAATAATGATGCTACCTCATAAGGTTGTTGCATCAACCCACCTTGGGCAAGTTGATCAACCACACATTTATTTATTGAATCAAGGCTACAATAAAAGTATTGTAGCATCAAATGGTCTAGAACACCATGTGTTGGACATTGTAAGAGTAATTTCTGAAATCAAAACCATGAGTAAAGGTTCACCTTAAATTCTCTTGAAGTTGTGGATTTGGTCCCTAAGCTTCACCATTTTCGAGGGTGGAAAGAATCTTGATAACGCTCAACAAGACTTCATTCAATTCTAAGTGTAGGCAATCACAATCTAGTATAAACCCAACGAAGAGTTGGAGTCCATCCCACAGGGAGTGATAAGGTAAGTAATTCAATTACGAAGTTAAAGGCATGTTCTAATCTTCCGTAGGAATAGAAATTATCGAAGCCATTAAAATAAATTGTAGGGGTAGACAACCAGTGTCAAATGGGGGGATTAGGATTGTCAATTGACAACTATTAAATAAGGACATTAATCAAGTAGAAAAGGGATCCTAAGGGATGTCATCGATTGATTGCCAGTTTTGCTATACGGGTTATTACTAATTATTGAAACTCGTTGAATCTTAGTAGGTAGGCTAGGCTTTAGATGTAATAGCCATCTCTCCATCAACTATCACAAATCGATGGAGTTCTCTCGAACCTCGATAAGAATCACAATTATAAACAGCCCAAAACCTCAATTTACCTACTTTCTCAAGCTAGAGAGGTAGGATCGAATTAAGACTCACTCTCTCGAGATGAATCCACAACAACCCAATCACTACAATTATCAATCGATAACCTTAATTCTGAAACCTCTTTCTCAAGAAAGTATATAATACTAGACTAGAACATCATTTGTAGCTACAATTCATGAGTTACGACTCAATTATCAATCGAACCCACTTCAAACAAGCAATTAAACCTGTAATTACTAACACCTATAACCTAATTTAGACAATTAATCAAATAATCACACCCCCAAGGATGGGGTTTTAGCCACACATTTTAAAAAGCAGAAAAATATTACCAATTATATTCTCCATAAGATGAGTAAAGAAATTCCTGTATTTACAATGCTTGAAATCCACTTAGAATCAACACGCAAATTCAAATTCTACTCAAACACATAGAAAACAACGTTTGGATAAAAAACACAGAGTCTAACAATGTCAGGACACTCTTTTCTCTTTTTGAAAATCACTTTATATGTTCCCAGATCTTTGCCTTCGGGATTATCCGGCGGCATAAGTCGAACGTCGCCGACCAGGCCAGCAATGCGCCAAATGCTCCTCTCTATCACATATTTAGCTTGAGTCTTCACCCTTCTGTGCTGTGATTTTAGGCGATCAAGGTAAGGCTCACCGACCTAATTTGCGATACGCCAATTTTCCTTTCTCATCGCTACTTTTGCTTGCATCTTCACTAATTGTTCTATAAATTTATACGGACTGAGACTCCTTCGCCGATCCGTATCGCCAAAGGGTACGTTCCACCGCCGAGTGGCCTTTACCCGAGGGCTAACACGTTGCAACTTTAGGTGAGGTGAAGGACCACTCAGCGAGTCGCCGAGTGTCCTTGGCAATCATCACCTTGTTTTTCTTCAACTGATTCAATTTTTCTACTCTCTTATGCTCAGTAATGTCCTTACCTTGCTATTTTGTCTTCCTAGCTGCAAATCAACACATAGACATCAGTTTAGAGCATATAATAGGCAATGAGGACACTAAAACTATGATTATCAAGCCTTAAATCAAAATCTCAAACTCAACAAAACCCCTAACTTAAACTTTTGCTTGTCCTCAGATAAAACACAAGATCAATCAGTTCAACAAGGATTTCTACAAAATAGTGCTATGCAGGACTCAACATGAATGTACACAAAAGATTAAAACTACTCATGCAATGTTCAATTGTGCACTCTAAGTTTCAAAATGTGACTAACCATTATCAAATAGAACTCAAGATTACAATGTTTGCTTCAAATGCAAGTTTAAGCCCAACAAAAGCATTTGAATGCCCTCACACCAAGAATGATTCCATCCTCACACTAAACTCATCAAATTTCAAACTTTAAGAATCCAAAGCAAATCTCACACTCCCAAGGATAAACACATGTATGCTTCTACCTATAGGTATCAGAGCTATGGATAACAAGAAACACGGTAAGAAACATACGAGTAGAAAATTAATAAAAATAAGAAGAAAATTGAACAAATTATATCCGGAATATAAACGACTTAATATCACAAAAACTGATAACGAAAAATTAAATCAATTAATAGATAATATATCTAAAATAGAAAATAAATATATTCAATACTTAGAAATACAATGAATAACAATAGTAACGACTATAGACAAAAAAACTTAATGAATAATTATAGCAAAACGACAAGAATTAGAACATAGGATAAATAGACTTAACAATAATATACTCGCAGGAATTTGTCACTAATCTATAATAGCACAAAGAAAGACTATTTTATATCTAGAAATACAAA
>JAJOOP010001290.1:0-48188 GCA_029582705.1 Solanum chacoense | reverse complement strand
GTGTATAGATTATCGGCAATTGAATAGGGTCACCATTTGAAACAAGTACCCATTGCCTCAAATAGATGATCTTTTTGACCAATTGCAAGGTGCATTAGTTTTCTCTAAGATTGATCTAAGGTCTGGCTACCATCAATTGAAAATTAGGCCTGAGGATATGCCCAAAATGGCATTTAGAACCCGCGATGGGCACTATGAGTTTCTAGTTATGTCGTTTGGGTTGACTAATGCGCCTACAACTTTCATGAGTTTGATGAATGGTGTGTTAAAGCCATTTATTGATTCTTTTGTTATAGTCTTCACTGATGAAATTTTGGTCTATTCTAAAAGTGAGAAAGAGCATGTCGAACATCTTCGTATTGTTCTAGGTGTTCTTGGGAAACAAAAGTTATATGGAAAATTCTCTAAGTGTGAATTTTGGTTGCCTTTGGTTGCATTTTGGGGCTTGTAGTTTCAAAAGAAGGGGTAATGCTAGATCCCCAAAAGATTGAGGTGGTTATGAATTGGGTTCGGCCTAGCTTTGTGACGAAAGTTAGGAGTTTCGTGGGGCTTGCTAGCTACTATCATCAATTTCTGAAGAACTTTGCTTCTATTGCCACTTACTTGACAAATTTGACAAAAAAAAGGAGATACCCTTTGAATGGACTAAAAAATGTGAGGAGAGCTTCCAAAAGCTCAAGACTCTCTTGACCACCGCACCTATTCTAGCATTACAGGTTAAAGGTAAGGATTTTATTATTTATTTTGATGCTTCACATTCTAGTTTGGGTGATGTATTGATGCAGGATAAGAATGTTATAGCTTATGCATCGCGTCAATTGAAGGTGCATGAGAGGAATTACCCAACAAATAATTTGGAGTTGGCAGTGGTAGTGTTTGATCTACAGATCTCGCGACATTATATTTATGGTGTTAAGTGCGAAGTGTTTACTGATCATCCTAGTTTGCAACATGTGTTCATTCAAAAGGATATGAATTTGAGACAGATAAGGTGGATGGAGTTACTTAAGGATTATGATGTGACCATTCAATACAATCCGGGTAAGGATAATGTGGTGGTAGACGCTTTGAGTTGAAAAGCAGCGATTATGGGTAGTTTAGCTTGATTGAGTGTATCCAAACGACCCTTAGCTAAGGAAATTCAGACCTCGGAGTCTAAGTTCATGTAGTTAGGCATCTCAGAGAGAGGTGGGGCGTTAGCTAGCATTGTGGTTAGGGCAACATTCATTGAGGAGATCAACTCCAAACAATTTGAGGATGAGAATTTGGAAGAGCTTAGAAAGAACGCTGTGATTGGTAAGGCACATGAGACCACTCTTGATACAGAGGGTGTGATCAATTTTAAGAGAAGAATCTCTGTTCCTAGAGTAGATGACTTCATTCGAAAATTATTGGCAGAATTTCATGGGTCACGATATTCTAATCATTCGGGTGTGACAAAGATGTACCGAGATTTGAAGCGAATTTATTAGTGGCCGGGCATGAAGAAGGATATAGCAGAATTTTTGGCTAAGTGTCAAAATTTCCAACAAGTGAAGTATGAGCATCAAAGGCTTGCAGGTTTTCTTTGGAGAATGTCAATTTCAGAATAGAAGTGGGAAGGGATAGCCATGGATTTTGTGGTTGGTCTTCCCATGACTTTGGGAAAGTTTGATTCTATTTGGGTAGTGGTGGATAGATTGACTAAGTCATCCCATCTTATTCCGGTAAAAATAGATTATAGTGTTGAGCGATTGGCTAAAGTTTATGTGAAAGAGATAGTGAGGTTGCATGTGGTGCCCCTCTCTATCTTCTCAGACCGTGGTACCCAATTTACATCCATGTTTGGGAGGAAATTGCATGATGAATTGGGCACTAAACTCACTTTTAGTACAACATTCCATCCATAGACACATAGGCAATCAGATAGGACTATTCAAGTGTTAGAGGACATGTTGAGGGCATGTGTGATTGATTTTGGAGGGCATTGGGATAAGTTCTGACCTTTGTGTGAGTTGTCTTATAATAATAGTTATCACTCCATCATAGATATTGCACTGTTTAAGGCACTCTATGAGAGGTAATGTAGATCACCCATAGGATGGTTTGAGGATGGAGATGTGAAATATTTGGGGTTTGATTTAGTAAAGGATGCTCAAGATAAGGTGAGAAGTATTCAAGCTAAGCTTTTGGCGGCCCAGAGTAGGCAGAAGAAGTATGCAGACCATAAGGTAAGAGACATAACATTTCAGACTGGTGAGAACGTTCTTCTTAAGGTATCACCCATAAAAGGGGTGATGAGATTTGGCAAAACGGGCAAGTTAAGTCCACGATACATTGTTCCCTTTGAGGTAATTGAATGTGTAGGGCCGGTTGCTTATAGATTGTCTTTACCTTCTAATATATCGAGAGTTTATTCGGTATTTCATGTGTCCATGTTGAACATGTATCATGGTGACATGGATTACATCATTAAATGAGACTTACTCGTGTTAGACAAAGACCTCCAATATGAGGAGGAAACGGTTGCAATTCTTGATCGTGTTGTACGTAAGATGAGGACCAAGGAGATTAAGTTTGTGAAAGTTCAATAGAAGCATCGTCCAGCTGATGAACCTAGTTCGGAAATCGAGAAGGACATGAGAGACAAGTATCCCAAATTGTTCGTCGATTTAGGTACTACTCCATTCTTTTTTTAGCCTATTTTTCCTATGTTGTCACTCAGGGACGAGCAATGGGTAGATTGGTATCTATTGTATCGACCTATTTCATCATTATAGAAAAGCCAACGGTGAAAAATTTTAGGTGGGAAAACTTTTTCGTAGTAACTTGGATTTCCTAACCTAGTCCAGATTTTGACGAAATCAAAGTCAATAAAATATAGGGAAATCTGGTAACAACTGGGTGATCTAATTATGAATTTGATCACATGATTGGCTAGCTAAGACATTAAGAAACCAGTACGACTTTACAAAATTAAATTCGTGCGAGTAGAACACCTGGAATTGATCTTAGCGTGAACGTGTAGTTTCTGAGTGTCGTTGGTTGAAGGTGTGTTGTGAAATAATTAAATTAGCTCTCTGGTTCTGTGCAAGCTGCTAAGGCATGATTCTTCTTGGTAGTGCGGGGCCGTTGTAGTGGGGTGAGTACCGCTATGGAGAGGTTGTCGCGACTTAAAGTCACAAATAAACCCCAAAATCATTTTATTCAGCAATTTTCCAAAGAGCTAAGGAACGAACCCAGGTCTTTTCTTGATAGTTTTCCACTATTCTTGAGGCTAAAGGTAAGATTTTCACTACCAAAATCTATTTTTCGATCCGTAAAATGTAACCTAATAGGTAATTATCATAGGGGGAAGGTTTTGATATAAGAATTATGGTGTAAAAAGCCGTAATCTAAGAATGGGGATCATAGGTTTGATCTAGGGTTGATAGAATTGTTGGTAATTCGGGTAATTAAATATTAGTTATTGATTCCCGTGTTGTATTAATTGTTTGTATACCAAGAACAAGTGGAAAGAATACAGAAAGGAAAGAATCAAGTTTCTTAGGGGATAAAACTTGTTTCGAGGTAGGTGATGATTCTGATTTCATGTTGTGTGATGTATGTTAGTTCTTGATTCAGTATAATATATGTATGTATGCGAATGTTTCATTATTGATCACACTAGTTGTAAATGAGATAGATGAATGATGAATTCCATGAAACATGACTTGATTGTATGATTATGTGAATATACTTGTGATTATAATTGTAGCTTGTTGAATGGATTGGGTGCTGTGTTCCGACTCATTAACTTGGATCGGTTGCCACGTTTCGGCATAATTATGGGATCGGTTCCCATGTTCCAACATAATCATTGGATTGGGTACCACATTTCGGTCTGCTAATAGTTTGGGTTTGGGTTCCATGACTTGAAATAATTGTATTATTGAGAACTGTGAAATGGTCTGTTGTTCTTAATGTTGTTGATATTGTATATATCTCGTATATGCATGTTATTGTTATGTTGTAATGGCTTATGTATGTTGCACTTACTGGGATAGCCGTGTGATCCTACTAGTACACTATGGTTGTGTACTGATACTGCACTTGTTCTTTGTTTGTTGAGTACAAGGTATCTTCCGGCGGCTATTGAAAGACCTCGCTTAGAAGATCAGTGATCGTTGAAACTCAAGGGTGAGTCAGTTCCTCCAGGATTCCATGAGTTCTCTTTCTGTTATGTCAACATTTCAGACTTAGACTAGTTCTTTAATTAGTTTTATGATTAGTTTTGGTTGTATCCCTTCTTGTTAGACTTATGGTTGAACTTTAGATGTTTTGGTACATTGACTTTCAGGTTTTAGACGTATTTTTAGCATTGTTTTTGTTGTTAGACTTTTGTTTTGGAGATTATGGGAACTCCCTATTTCTTTCCTTAGCATTTAACTTGCTTCCGTAACTTAAATGCTATAGTTTTTGCTTTAGTTATTTGGTTTGGGTTGTAGTAGTGGTTCTCCCACCGGAGGGTTAGTGTGAGTGCCAATCACGATGGTCTGGGTCATGACATTCAACTTGTCTTTATAATATTTGATGAAATAAAGTCATCCTATGATAAGAATCTAATTGGGTATCGACCAATATTTCCCTATATTAGTTTCACCTTGGTATCGACCAATATTTCCCTATATTAGTTTCACCTTGGTATCTGGAAGCTTTAGATCTTTGGGAGGCAATCGAGTAAGACTATTAAGAAATTTCACTGCCTGGATACCTTAAATGGCTCAAATAATTAGCATTCATAAAGACCAAACTACTACAATGTATAACAGAAAGGTGTGTCGTGTCTCTTCAACAATTTTCACTCGTATTATGCCTCTAAAATCAGCAAGAATCATATGGGATTATGTCAAGGCAGAATACTTTGAGTTGCGGAAGATGAAAGAGTTGGAAACCATCAGGGAACAATAGCAAATAAAATAATATGGAAAACCATATTTGTGAAGCAACAATAGAAAATTGACAAAACCTAATTCTGCATCAGATAGGTAGATATAAAATCTATCTGTAATTTTGAATAGGGCATTTAAAATAAGTTAATGTTCAGAAAATACATCATTTTAATGTCTGCTAAGTTCATGCATTTCTATCATTAAGTAAAGATATGATGTTCCTATGACTATTTGTCAATTTGATTTTTTTGAGTGTCTCTAAGAACAAAGGTCTATTGTTCACCTCATTTGCCCAACACTACTCTACCAACCTGCACGGAATCGGTTGAAATTAGTAAAAACAGAATCAAGTAACATCATACGTCTACATAATTCATTTGCACTAGTGACTAAACAAGAATTCTATAATGCCTTTCATTGAAGTAAATTATCTTTGCGAAGGACTCATAAAACTTTTGATAACTTTGAAGGAGAATTGTAGAAAATCCTTACTTTCGAAACTACTCGAAAGAGAGAGTAAGAAGAAGATTGAAATAGGTAAACCAAACAACAACTCTGGAGCAATTAAAATACACAAGGGAAATAAACAGGCATTTGAAAGTGTACCATATTAATTCTACCATCTCCTATGTGAAGCAACTTAACTCTCGAGCTCGTCATGCTGAAGATCTATATTCGTTATAAGATTACCACATATGTCGATAAGATCGTGGGATGTATTCTTGTTACTCTAATTTTTGTCATATTCTGAGTCAGTATGATTCTCTGTTTGACCAATCTCCAGAAAATGACAAGGAGAATTAATATTTGGAGATTGGTCAAACTGTGGCTCACAACACCATGCCGCCTGGTTCAACAGAGAATCACTCTTACATGGAATATGCCCGAAACTAGAGTAACAGGAATACAACTCGCGATCTTATTGACATATGTGGTAAACTTATAACGAATATAGATCTTCAACTTGACAAGCTCAAGAGTTAAGTTTCTTCACACAGGAAATGCTAGATTTAATATGGTACGCTTTCAAATGCCTTTTTATTTCCCTTGTGTAGTTTACTTGCGCCAAAGTTGTTGTTTGGTTTACCTATTTCAATTTTCCGCTTACTCTCTCTTTTGAGTAGTTTCGAAACTAAGGTTTTTCTGCAATGTTGTTGCATAGTTATCAAAAATTTAATGAATCCTTTGCAAAGAAAATTTACTTCACTGAAAGGCATTAAAGAAATCTTGCTTTGTCACTGGTGCAAAGGAATTATGTAGACGTATGATGTTACTTCATTCTGTTTTTACTAACTTCAACCAATATGCGCAGGTTCGTAGAGCAGTGTTGGGCTAATGAGGTGAATAATAGACCTTCGTTCTTAGAGACACTTGAATTAATCAAATTGAAAAATAGTCATTGGAACATCATATCTTTACTTAATGATAGAAATGCAAGAGCTCAACCGACATTAAAATGATATGTTTTTTGTACATTAACTTATTGTGAATGCCCTATTCGATATTATATAAAAAATTTCAAACATGGTCCCGGAATCTTATTTCATTGATATCTACCTATCTGATGCATAATTTTCTTTTGTCAATTTTCTAATGTGTTTTAACAAAATATGGTTTTTAATATTACTTTATTTGCTATTGTCCCTTGATGGTTTCCAACTCTTCCATCTTCTGCAACTCAGAGTATTCTCCCTTGAGATAATCCCAGATGATTTTTGCAGACTTTAGAGACTTAATATGAGTGAAAATTGTTGAAGAGACACAACACGCCTTTGTCTTAGACTTTCTAGTTCTTTGGTCTTTATGAATCCTAATTATTGGAGCCATGCGGGTATCGAGGTAGTAAAATTGATCCAAAGCTTCTATGTACCAAGGTGAAACTAATATACAGAAAGACTGGTAGATACCCAATTGGATTCTTTTCATATGATAGACTATATTTTTATCAAAATTATTGAGACAAGTCGAAGCTACTAGTCGAGTTTGAAGAGTTAAAAGAGGCAGAGCAACGTGAAGATCAAAACCTTTCGTTGCTAACATAAGTCAATTTTGAAAACTTTAACTTTTTTTTTTTCCTATATATTACCAACATTAAATTTTAGTGTATTGTCTGCATTCAATAATTGTTTTAGGTTACGATCCAAATTTTAATTTTAATATTCACTTGTGTAACTTTCCTAGCACCACCCTCACTAATTTAATAGTTTCTTAAATGGCTAGATGATGAACTTAACTTCTACGATAAGAATACTAATCTATCAGATTTTTTAAAATACAATTTGTATATCTAAAAAAGTTACCGTGATTGACAATTCAAAAATATTTAAAGAATATATGGGAAAAAATGTAAGTCAAAGAATAACTTATCTAAGAGAGTATAGGACAAATGCACGAAAAATAATTAATTTATTTGTAACAACAAAAATCATGAATCAAAAGATCCAACATAAACAAGAAAAGGCAAGCATATGCCACAAAAAAGTAAAAAACAATAATAATGTTTTGAATTCTTTTGTTCTTCCATTTCGTCCCATCTCTAACCCTCAAACATTGGAAGTTTTTAACCACTTACCTAGAAGCAAATCTTGGATTTGAAGATAGGGGGGCACTACTTAGAGTAACCCAAGGGTAAGGCTAGGAGTGGCACAAGGGTAATGTTATCATATAATTTTTTGGAGAATTTATCATAGAATTTTTTGGAGCATCAATTAAAATAACATTATTCATATCCAGAAGCATTTTTCAAAGCCAATCCAAAAAACCTAAAAAATACATTTATTTTTTGAAGACTCGCTTTCATCATGACCTCGAATAGACAATCCAAATTCCAAGAGAAACCTTGCGACATTAGTAGAAGCCTCTAAAGGAATTCGATGCTCACTTCTTGTTTTTTTTTTAGATTGCATGTTAAAAGAAACTTGAATGGATTGAGATTGATTCTCAACATATAGCATCATGTTGAAACACCTATTGTGAACACTATTTACTTCAACAACATGTAAATTGAATCATTCCAAACTATGATTCCAAGTCTTAAAACCAGTTTTCGTGAAATAATCACATGAATTTCGCTTTACATGAGTCTATCCATCTCAAATCACAAGACTATCCATCTAGAATCACAAGAATAAACAACAACTTCTTACCAAAAATAGCTTAAAAAGAAGAACTTACCAATTTATGCAGAGATAATAGGAGTAGGACTTTAATTATGTAGTGAGGAATACTATTAAGTTATACATTTTCTAGCAGTGCTATATTTTGTTTAGAATTGTGCAAGTTGTAGATTTTCTAGCAGTCTTATATTTTGTTTAGAATTGTGCTAGGGCTTTTATTTGTTTTAAGTGAAGAAAGGGGGTGGGGCTAAATGAGGTGGCAAAAATGAGTTTTAAGAAAAAATTTTTTTATAAAGGTTTAACTCTAAAGAAAAAGCTTATATTAAGGTCGTGCTGCGAGTGGACGACTTCAATCAATTCACCCGGGCAACTTTTAGTTAGAAGGGTGGACAATTGAATATATAATCGATTATCAACTATATATATACATATATATACAATTTTTTAAAAGTTACCGGGTTCATGTGGGTCCCCCCTCCCCCCCGACTTAAGCAATCCTCTCTTGGCATAATATTTTAAGTTTAACTGAATCTATATGATTTAGTAGTTTTTTCTACAATGAATATAATATCCTCCTATTATTAATACAGAGCAATATAAAAAAATATTGATTTGTAATTTGTGTGGGGTGAAGTTTTTTAGTGAAAAATGTTAGCAACAAAAAGTAATAATTGAAATTTGTTTATCTTTCCTTCTATTTTATTATCACAATCAATTAATGAATTAAAGGAGCAAAAAGAAATTATAGTCACTGATAGTTTTTTTTAATATGAAAATAAATTTATGGTTAAAATTAAAAACTAAACACATGAAAAAATCAATAAGATTCAACATTCAATCCAGATACATTTAAAAAAATCTGATCTAAAAATATAGATTTAAAGTGAAAGCAGGGTTCAAATTAATTTTGAGCCTCAAGGATTGTTTTTAAATTAGTTTTCCATGAGAGGAAACTATACAACGAACAAAACCTCTTTAATTTCTTCTTGCAAAAAAAAAACAAAGAGATGCAATATTGATTTAATTATAGCACTTAAAAAGACAAATTCAAGAATTTTAGTCAAAATTCATTAATTGTATCAATAGATATAAGAAATCTATATAATATTTATTCAAAACTCAGTTACTAATATTTAATATCACTATTATAGATACTTCCATAGTTCAAATAAGTCTTGCTAAAATCCAAAATATCTTCATACTCTCTATATATAGCCTACGAAAAAAATTTCTTGGATTACCATATATACATATATATTTCAATATCATATCAAATGATTAATGACGATAAAAAAACAACTCCACCCTGCCAAAAAAAATAATAAGTGGTTTTTAAAGAATGATTTTCAATAATAATTTGTAAACTCACTGTCACGGCCCGAGCCTACACTCTGGACGCGAATGGCTCTCGAAAACCATTGTTGACACCAAGCGAACCCTTTGCCTGGCTCAACTCTCAGCGGAAGACTTACTCAACAACATATGAACTCAAAAGTAAAGTTTACTTAAAATATCAAAATAGATACTCAGAATATTTTAAATAAAACATTTAATGTCCAAAAGAGGCAACTGAAGTCAGGAAGATCAACAATGAAAATGAAACAAACTTCTCAAAACTCTATTGTTTATGAAGCCTATACTAATTCAGATGGACGTCGGGACAACATCTACGACATCCTAATAAACAAGAAAAAAAATATAAACTGAATGTGAAACCCTCCGAAAAGCAAGGAGGCTCACCAAATCTAGTTCGAACATGACTGGATCAACGAAGCGCTGGTTGCTGATCCTGATTACCTATGTCTACATCGTGAAATAGGTATTTCATGCAAAGAATTAACCAACAATTCCACAAAAAACATTGGTATTTCAATTAGGAATACAAGAACAGCTAAACCACAACCAATATGTAAGGTTTTAGAAAACCCTAGGTGTAAACAAGATATAGGAATAAAGAATATGACTAAATTCTAGAGACCTAGTGGATTAATGGAATCCAATTGCAAAATCCCACATACCTGTTGACAAAATCTATAGAGAAACCCTTTGATTTTTGAGCTAGAACTGAAGAAAACATGTCGCGTGTTCTTGAGTGGTTTGGTCAACTCTTTCTACTATCTTGCTCTATGTTTTGATGAATCTTGGTGAATGAATCACTTAGGGTAAACTTTGACTAAAATACTAGGCTAAAGCAGACCAAAACGAAGTAATTTAGATGTCGAACGCATAGGGGAAAAGACCAAAACAACGCTACCTTAAAATATTACGGGGCCCTTCTATGGAGCCACTGATGGACCCTCAAAGGGACCACAACCCGTCGAGTGGGTCGTGGATTCTTGGCCAATGGCTACTGGTTCTGGCACGCCCCTCTACGGTCCATTTCACGGATAGTGTGAAAAACCACGGATCGTGAAGGGCATTGTCGTTCTTCACTTGGGGCTAGGGGCCTACTAGTTTAGCTTCACGAGCTTTACTATGGCCCGTGTGGAGGACCAAGGACATCAGGACAACTGCCCGTGGTGGGCTCCGTGTTGTGACTCCTGAGCTCTAGTGGCTCTGTCTCACCTTCACGAGCCTTCCCATGGCTCGTGTGGGGATCCATGACCCGTGAAATGTCCCATGGTCCACCACTCGTAGGAGGATGTGAACCACGATGAGGGTGAAAAATTGTGGTCCTGATCATGGCCCGTGAACCCGTCCGTGGTTCACCTATTTTTTATTGTTCTATTTGAGGTATGATCTTAAGGTTTTACAATGTCTCCCCCTTGGGAACATTTATCCTCGAATGAAGGATAAACTAGTTGGGTATGGAGGGAAGGAGCTACAATTCGTACCACTAAGTACTAGAAACTTATATCTGACTGAATTGAGTTCCAAGAACATGAAAATATGTTGAAAATGCAAGAACAAAAGATTGAGCATTATACTAAGACTGAATTTATGCAAGAGTAAACTGAGAGACTCGACATGAACTATTACCTAAAGCTAAAACGGAATCGTAAGGAAAAAGATGAAGGTGTTTGTCCTTCATAGCTGCTTTTGCTTCCCAAGTAGCTCCCTCCACGGACTGACTCCTCCACAAAACCTTTACCGAACCAACTTTTTTGTTTCTCAACCTACGAACCTAATGGTCAAGAATCTCAACTGGCACCTCTTCATAATTGGACTATCCTTCACAGCCACACTCTTTAATTGTACTATGGATGCCAGATCACCTACACACTTCTTCATCAAGGAAATGTTAAAGGCTGGATCAACTGCTACTAATTGTGCTGGCAATTTTAACTCATAAGCCACATTACAAACCCTTTTCAAGATTTTATAAAGACCTATATATCTAGGACTGAGCTTCCTTTTATTTCCAAATCTCATCACCCTCTTCATAGGTGAAAGTTTTAGAAAAACACAATATCAATCTCAAACTCTAAGTCCCTTTTTCTCACATCGGCATAGGACTTCTAACGACTCTGAGCGGTGTTAAGTCTATCTCTGATAAGCTAAACATTTTCCATAGCTTCCTGAACCGAATCTAGCACAAACAGTACTACTTCACCTACTTCAAAAAAACCAATTGGAGATCTGCATCTACACCCATATAATGACTCATAATGGGCCATCAAAATGTTGTAAAGAAAGCTATTATTATAGCCAAACTCTATGAGAGGTAGGTGATCGACCCAGCTACCGTTGAAATTGATCACGCAAGCTCTCAACATATCCTCTAATGTTTGAATGGTATGCTCTGCCTGACTATCTTCCTGTGGATGAAATGTTGTACTGAGATTTACCTAAGTACTAAGACCTTTCTGAAATGATTTCCAGAAATGAGAGGTAAATTGGGGACCTATATTTGAGGTAATAGACAAAGGAACCCCATGCAACCTTACTATCTCATTAATGTGCAGTTTAGTGTAATCCTCTGTTGAATCCGTAGTCTCGATAGCCAAAAAGTGAGCGAACTTAGTAACTCTATCTACTATTACCCAAATGGAGTCATGTTGTTTGTGATTACGAGGTAAACTTGTAATGAAGGTCATGTTTATCACTTCCCATATCCATGTAGGAATGTCAATATATTCAATCATACATCCTGGTTTCAGATGTTCTACCTTAATATGTTGACAATTAGGACACTTAGCCACAAAATCTTCTATTACGCTCATTTCCTTTTTAAAGATACTTATTCTTCAACCCCGGGATGTTATGACCTTCTATCTTAACTTTAGCTACTCAGAAACCAAAACGATGGATGTTTTTCCCCCATGTTGTTCCACCAAAAGACTACCCATATATCACGGTACATGTTAGTGGCACCTGGATGTATGGAGTACCTGGAGTTATGAGCTTCTGTAAGGATCTGTTGGCTCAACTCACTCACATTAGGAACACATAAGCGACCCTGGTAACGAAGTACACCATCTCCCCCTTGGGAGAAAACTTGAACTTTCTATCGATGGACTGCACTTTACAGTTGAAGTAATACATGATCACTGTCTTATTTTTCCTTAACCTCTGCTACCAATGATAATTTTGATCTATTCTGAACTATCACACCGCCATCTGACATGTCCATAAGGCCAACTCCTAAGCGAGAAAGCCAATGAAAATCTTTTGCTAATTCCTTCCTTTCTTCCTCAACATGTGCTACACTACCCAGTCTGCTGAGAGCATCACTCACTACATTGGCCTTACCAGGATGGTAAAGCACATTTATGTCATAGTTTGTGAGGAATTCAAGTCATCTCCTCTGACAAAGATTCAACTCTTTCTAGGTGAACACATATTAAAAGTTCTTATGGTCTGTTAACACATCAATGTGAACACCATACAAGTAATGTCTGAAAATCTTTTGGGAAAATACTACTACAAGCTTGAGGTTATGAGTTGGGTATTTCTTCTCATAGACCTTAAGTTGTCTATAACCATAAGCTATAACCTTACCTAACTGCATCAACATTCAACCTAGGCCGACTCTAGATGGATTACAATAGATCACATAACCGTCTGAACCATCTGTTAGAGTCAAAAGAGGATTTGTAGTCAACCTAGTTTGCAGTTCTGAGAAGCTCTTCTCACATTCATCTGACCACTCAAGCTTAACCTTTTTATTAGTCATCTTTGTTAATGGGGAGGCTATAGATGAAAATCGTTCAACAAATCTACTATAATAACCGGCCAAACCAAAGAAACTTCTGATATCTGGTTGAGAGGTGGGTCTGGCCACTGTTTCACTGCCTCTATTTTTGATAATCCACTCGGATTCCCTCGATAGATACCATATGACCAAGGAAAGCAACTGATTGTAACTAAAATTCACATTTGCTAAAGTTAGCGAATAACTGGCGATCTTTGAGAGTTTGCAGAACAACCCTCAGATGAGTCGCATGCCCCTTCTCTCTCCTAGAGTCAATAAGGGTATCATAAATAAAGACAATAACGAACAAGTACAAATACTTCTTGAACCCCTTGTTCATTAAATCCATGAAAGCTACAATAGCATTAGTTAGTCCAAATGACATAACTATAAATTCATAATGACTATACCAAGTCCTGAAGGTTGTTTTCGACATGTCACTTTCTCTGACTCTAAGCTGATGCTAACTGAATCTAAAGTTTATCTTCAAAAAATGACTAGCATCCTGAAGTTTGTCGAACAAGTCATTAATCCTGGGGATTGGGTACTTATTCTTGATTGTGACTTTGTTCAATTGGCGATACTTAATGCACATTCTGAGAGAACGATCTTTCTTTTTCATGAACAATACTAGACCAACCCAAGGAGAGATACTTGGTCTGATTAAGCCCTCATCTGGAAGGTCTTTCATCTGTTTTTTAAATTCCTTAAGCTCGGCTGGAGCCATACTATAAGGGGAAATCAAAATAGGTCGGGTATCTGGAAGGAGAAGCTCGGCTGGAGACATACTATAAGGGGAAATCAAAATTGGTTGGGTATCTGGAAGGACATCAATTCCGATGACGATTTTCCTTTTAGGAGGAACTCCAGGAAAATCTTCTAGAAAAACTTCTGGAAATTCATTTACTATTAGAAGTGACTTGAGAGTTGGGGTCTCAGAGTTTGAATCTTTAACCTGAACAAGATGATCGACATACCCTTTGGAGATCATTTTTCTGGCCTTAAGGTAAGAGATAAATCGACCTATAGACACTGAGCTACTACCCTTCCGTTCTAAGATTGGCTTATTTGGAACTCAAACCGAACAATTCTGGCTCTAGAATCGACTGAGGTATAAAAGCAATGTAACCAATCCATGCCTAGAATGATATCAAAGTCTACTATTTTTACCTCTACAAGATCTACTGAGGTGACTCTCTGAAAGACTACGCCAAGGCAGGTTTTGTATATCTATCGAGCTATAATTGGATCACCAACTAGAGTAGAGGCTGAGAAGGGTTCTTAGAGAGTTTCTGGACTAACACTAAAGTTTACAACTATATAGGGAGTTACAACAGAAAGAGTAGCCCCTGGATCTAACAACACATAAACATCTATATCAAAGACTCGTTGCGTACCACTGACCACATCAGGAGAATCTTTCTGGTCCTGATGAGCATTGAGAAAATAAAACCTATTATGGCACTAACCGCCACCTGTACTAGATGAAGCACCCTGCTTAGTTGGGCGACCTGCTAGTGCTGCACGAGCTATAAACTGAGCCTAATTGTTGTTATCTCTTTATTCCAGTCTGGAAGAAGGACAATCCTTCAGCCTATCGTTAGACTTACCACACCCAAATAATCCTTCCTTCCCACCAATACACTCTATCAGATGGTTCTTACCATACTTTGGACAAGTTGGGAAATTTTTTTACCTGAATTACTCTCTTGAGACTTAGAGCCTAATGCCCTACCATTCTAATCATGTCAAAACCTGGGGGGATGGAGCACTAAATGATGAAGGTCCTGAGGATGAAGATTTCTGCTGAAACTGTGAGCAATTTCCACCAGCCAATTTCTGCTGAGAGTATTCATAGTTCTATGTTCTAGCTTTCTTGTTGTCCTTAGCCTATTTCCTAAGAGTATCTCCCTCAACCTGCTAAGCATGAGTCATAAGCTTAGATATATTCATATTCTCTAACAACATAGCAATCCTACACTCTGTCTTCACCAAGAAGGATACCTCAAACAAAAACATACTCATTTGTGCCCTAGGATCGACAACCATGTGTAGAGCATAACCGAAGAGCTGGGTGAACTTCAATCCGTAGTCTTGGACTGACATGGTACCTTGCCTCAAATTCATGAACTCCCGAGCTTTAGCCTCTCTCAACTCTCTTGGGAAGAGCATGTCCAGAAAAGCTCCAATAAAGCACTCCCACGTCACAGGAGCTGCTTCCGCACCCTTATTGTCATTCCATTGAGTGAACCAAATATGAGCCACATCCTTAAGGTGGTAGGATGCCAACTCTACCCTATCATTACCAGTCACATGCATCACTCCAAATATTTTCTTGACCTCAACAATGAAGTTTTGTGGCTCCTCACAAAATTGTGACCCTAAAAACTTTGGCGGATTCATCCATATTACCTTAAAATCATGAACTCCTAACTTGAATGTTAAATTACTATATCATCCCTAACTTAGGCTGTGACTTTTTCGATGAGTTGTAACTTTTTTCAAAGGGTTGTGATTTTTCGATGAGTTGTGACTTAATTTGTGACTTCTTAAAAAAGTTGTGTCTTTTCCAAAATGTTGTGACTTCTTGGAAAGATCATGATTTTTCAGATAAGACACATAAAATATTTGTTCATACTATCCTTTATTGACTATAAATAGAGTGATTTCCCCTCATTTTTCAACCACATTTTTTTCTAATCTTCTATTTTTCTCGTTCTTCTTGCATTCTAATTTTTTTTGTGTGATTTATTGTAGTTGAGTGAGTTCGAAGTTTAGCAGAATATGAGTTACCACTATTCTGATGAAGTAAGTTGTTCCATCTTAAGAAGCTATATTTCATAACCTCGAGTACTTGAGGAAAATAATATAAGTTTTATGATATAATAATTATTTTTTTGCTGAATATATACATTAGTATGTAATGTTCTAATATATGAAGTTAGCATGATGTAGTCTAAATTCATTTGTTTTTGTTAACAATTTCTCTTGTGATGTAGATATATGCTTCTATCTTTTTCCAAAATTTACAAAATTGTCACGATTTGGTTTTGATGCTCAAGGCAAAAGAATAATTTTATTTATTAATGCTACTTATGTGATTTAGACTCTCAATAATGTTTCTTCAAAATAGTTATTACTATATAAACATTGCCCTTTTGTTTTACTTATTTACTATATTTTAATATTTCGGTATTTTAGACAAAATAAGTTGATATGACTTGTAATAAGGCCAGTTGAAGTTTGTATTAGATGAATTTTTATTATCTATTGAATTGCTAATTTTATGAGATAAATATTTTTATTAATGCAAATACATATTTATTAGTTCACCGGCTTGCATACAATCCCCTGAAAATTGTAAACATGTACATTACACCACTAATCAACTTTGTTTCTTCCCCGTGAAGCATCACTTATATAGCCTATTATTGGTTCACCTGCTCACATACAATCCCCTGGCAATTTAAATACATACTTTATATATATATGTTACTTCTAACCTTAGTTTACCCGCATTTTACATCTTAATGATACCCTCTTTTATGCATCAAATTCCTACCTAATCATGTAGATTTCGACCATTCGCCGCCCTCATCAATGGTACTAATAGACTATAACGCCAAGAACTAACATTGTCACTCAATGGTAGTCATAAAGCTCCAGCCCACATGTCGACTGAAATTGAACTAGCAAAATGGAATGTATCGATAAAAAAGATCCAAAAATAGTACGTCAATTCGGTGATGAGAGTCTTAGTTATTTGAAGGGGTTCAATAATACCTTATAAGAATTCAAGGGATGAAGGGACTTTCAGAACAATAATATTAGTAAACGAAGAGGTAATAACACCGACATTTTTACTTACCTCATTATTTTATTGTTCATGTTTGTCGTACATATACCCCCACCTCTTTGCAGAATAATAGGTACAAAAATTCAAGCAACACTATTTAATAAACATATCGACACATGGAAGGACTTCTTGAAACAAAATAAGAGTTACTACATTGCTAAAGGACGCTTAGATCGCGTCAATCCCAACTACTATTCCATACATAAAGAAGTTTAATTGGCATTTACATATAACACAATCATAAAGGCGACTGACATTGAGGTTTCAACACACACATTCTCTGCTAGCTTTGTATCATTGGAGCATGTCGATAAATTACCTAATAGTGCTATTCTAGGTAACTATCCACCCAAATAATTTGTTATTTTATTTCATGATGCGTTACGTAATCGCTATCACTAATTTACGTTACCTATTCTAAGAATTGATTTGTGTTTTAATTTCAATCAATCCCCTCATTCAAAAAGAATATAGCAAGAGACTGGAGATACTTGTCCTAACAAAAGCTCGAACTCAAGTTGCAGTTGACCCAACATTGGTATTAGTAGGAACTTGGACCTGCTGATTGTTCTAAATGGCTACACTATG
The DNA here is from genome assembly GCA_029582705.1 of Solanum chacoense. Classification (NCBI taxonomy): domain Eukaryota; kingdom Viridiplantae; phylum Streptophyta; class Magnoliopsida; order Solanales; family Solanaceae; genus Solanum; species Solanum chacoense. The sequence continues at coordinate 30,584 of JAJOOP010001290.1, read as the reverse complement.
AGCAAAGAGTTGTATAGCATTCCGAACTCTACATTCAAAACCTTATGGTTTGGGACTGGAGGAACTGCTTTTACGTTGCATGTATTAGCATTCCTAGGGTAATCACTACGAGGACGAATGATCTGAAATGCATAACAACGGATTAGAATGGAGAAATTGGATCATACTTCACGCACAATAAAAGTAGCAAAGTGAGTGACGTTTTTCTTAAAACACTTCGCAACCTCCCTCTCATTAGATGTGATGCACTTCACACCCATGAAAGATACTCTACTTAGTTCATCTTTTAGACATCCCAGGACTCTTAAACCTAATTCTCTGATACAAAGTTTGTCACACCCCGAGGCTACCCCCTTAACGTAAACTGGAGACCTAGGATCACAAGTGACCCCAAGCTAACGCTAAGCTGTCATATCATAAGCAAACTAAACATATTTATGAAAAGATGAACTAATGTGGAAGGTAAATAAATTTATTACTGATAGTGGGGGATACCCAAATCTGGTCTGAATATATAAAATATACTAAGAGTTTAGTGATACTGAATAATCACTCATAACTAAAGTTGAATCTAATACTATGTCCGAAAAAGCATCTATTGACTAGAGTTGGTGGGACATCTCCTTGGCTAACCCTAGCCAAACTGAAACTGAAATGAAAGACTTAAATAAAAAACATGTTGTTTGAAGATGAAACATGATGGTAAGTTCTAAGCTGTGACGAACCATTCTTGTTCAAACATGGAGTGGACCAATTTGTGTGAAAATTTATTCCTAAAAGTGAGGTCAAGCAAGTGCTCGAAATTTGTCATGCAAGTCCTTTTGAAGGGCATCATCAAGGTGAGCGGACAACTCACAAGGTATTGCAATCTAGTTTCTTTTGGCCCTCTTTGTTATGAGAATCCATAGCTTATTATAAAGAATGTGACTAATGTCAATGGTTTGGAACAGTTTCTAGAAGACATAAGTGCCACTAAACAATATTCTTAAGATTAAAATCTTTGATCTGTAGGGTATTGAATTCATGGGTCGCTTCACACTATCAGATGAAAACCAATATAGTCTTGTGGAGGTTGATTATATGTCAAAATGGGCTGAGGTTATAGCTCTTCCTACGAATGATTCAAAGGTGGTAATTAAATTCATAAAAAAACCCATTTTCTATTGTTTTCGTACTCCAAGGGTGATCATAAGTGATGGAGGTAAGCACTTCATTAGCCATTTAGAGAAGAATCTTCTAGCAAGTATGGTATACTTTATCAGGTGGCTACAACATACAACCCACAAACTAGTGGCCAAATGGAAGTATCCCATCTAGAGGTGAAGCAGATCTGGCAGAGAATAATGAATGCTCAACGAAAATATTGTTTAGGGAAACTTAATGATTGTTTATAGATGTATGGGACATCATATAAAACACCCATATGTAAATCCTATGTTTTCCAATTATGATGATATGATGTCTGTTTTGAATTATAAAGACGAGATTATGAAATCTAACTTGTTTTTATGAGATTTATGTAAATGTTTTAAGGATTCTTTGAGACTAAGTATCAATGGTGTTATTATTGTGTTGTTTAAAAGATTTCTCATATACATATTTAAAGCATGATTTGTGATAGGACATTCTCACATATAGGATTCTTAGTGTCAAAGGACTTTCTAAACTAAACTATGAATCAAAGATTTTAGGATCTATTCAAATAAAACCTAGCTTGGATTGGTTACTAAGTTGTACCTTTCCATGGATGATACTATGACTAGATTGGATTGGATACTTAATAGTACCTCTCCATGGATGATGCATTCCTTAGCTTGGATTGGTTTGAATGATACCTTTTCATGGATGTCACAATGACTTATCTTGGATTGGCCAAATGGCGTGCCCTTCCATAGATAATAAGAATAAGTAAGAAAATGACTACTCCGTGGGAATTATGCCTAGCACAGAGATGATATTGAGATTAGAGGTCGGGTTTCTACAAGCAATCTCCTTATCCCTTACCTATGTGCCCCTATATGATGATTGTATAGATAGACATTAGCTAGTGTATCCATAATAGCTAGAAGTTCATGGTCCTTCTATGGCAAGTAGGACACCTCTTTTCGGTGTGGGGTCGACACCGAATTCCATGTTGATAGCTCACATGGTCTTATATGTCAGTTAATGCTACTTCCCACAAAAAATTAAGCAAAGTGATGATGAACCAAGGTTACTGAAAGGAAGTATCGTAAGTATGATTTAAGATGATATTCACCTACATTGATCATGGTTTTATGACTTATGGTTTCTAATTATCAAGATCCATGTTTTAGCTTGATCATTGCTTACTCATGAAAATGTCCCTTCTTATCACATTTTAAATGTTTTATGCATATCTATCATACTAGGTACATTGTTTTGTACTAACGCATACTCTTGCCAATATTTCTCCAAATGTAGGGTCTGATATTCAGGTTGCTGTATTTCGTGTCTGGAGGTTGGCTTTGTTGATTTACCGAGCTTGAGTGAGTCCTCATGCTTCAAGGAAGGATTTATATAGTTTTCAGTTTTTGTCTTACTTTCAATTTTGAACATGATGTATGTGTTAGGCCCAATTTAGTTCTATTGTATTAGATGGCTATTGAGACAAAGTGTTTAGACTTTGGGGTCCTATACGTCATGTTATATCTATGGTGTATCCCTGGGTTGTGACCAACTTGGTAATCAGAGCTTAAGGTTTAGAATGGTCTTAGGATGTCTCATAAGCCACATCAAGTAGATTCTTGTTCATGAGTTTGAAGCACGCCAAACTTATGAATCAGAGCCTAAAAGATGATTAGGGAACTCCACTTCTTTCATTACTCTAAAGTCATGCGATACAGCTAACTCTATGAGGTCTCTCTCCTAATACTTACATGATGCTCAACACGATATGGCTACTCGAGCGGATTATGTTAGAAGGAATGTAAGGGAGAATCCAGAATAAAAAGCTCTACCTCAAGCTTCGAACGACCCTTTGGCCAAGAAAGTGACTAATGCGATGTTCAGGGCTATTTTTCAAGTATTGTCTTAAGCCATGATGGCCGAACACAATAGAGAGGTTACGGTTCCCGTATACCTAAATGTTGGTATGACGACATCTAGAGTGAAGGACTTCACTGGGATGAATACTCTGGAGTTTCATAATTCTAAGGTTGAGGAAGATCTGCAAGAATTTATTGATGAGGTTTACAAGGTATTGATGATTATGGGAGTGACGCCGTTGGAAAAGGTGGAGTTTACCGCTTATCAACTAAAAGGTGGTGCTCAAATTTGGTTCAACCAATGGAAAAAAAGAAAGATCGGAAGATGTGGGTCCTCTTGATTGGGAAAATTTTAAGGCGACATTCCTTGATATGTTATTTCCCCTTGAGATGAGGGAGGCAAAGGTGCTAGAATTTATCAACCTTCGTCAAGGTAACACGAGTGTGAGAGAATATGCTTTGAATTTCACGCAATTGTCCCAATATGTTTCCTCAATTGTTGCCGATCCTAAAGCAAAAATGAGTAAGTTCATGTCGGGTGTGTTCGAAATGGTGGTTAAAATGTTTCGTACCACCGTTCTTGTTGGTGACAGACACATTTCTCATCTTTTGGTTCATGCTCAACAGATCAAAGAGGAGAAACTTAAGGAAAGGTCTAGGGAGGAAAAAAGATCTTAGACCGGTGATGGAAATTTCTCTCATGCAAGGTCTGATGGGCATGGTCGTTCTAGGTTTCGACAAAAGTTTTTCGGTCACGTTTCCTCCAATGCTCCTCCTACATTTAACAAAGATAGGGTGACTAATCCTAAGCCTCAAGGAGGAGACAATAGTGGATCTTCAATGCCTATGTCTACATGAGCAAGGTGTGGAAAGATGCACGAGGGTAAGTGTCTAGCTGGCGTGGATGGTTTCTTCAGTTGTGGCAAAAAAAAATTATAAGATGAGGGATTGTCCAATGCTTATAACTAAGGGAAGAGAGGGCAATCAAGCTCCTCTTTGTGGTTCGGGTCCGAATTCTACAAAGAAAAACCAATTCTATGCTCTTCAGACTCGTGGTGAAAATAGGGTTCTCCCGATGTGGTTACTGGTATGTTGAAAGTTTTCCAACTTGATTTTTATGCTTTACTTCATCGCGGTGCTACCTTGTCTTTTGTGATGCCATATGTGTCTATGAGGTTTGATGTTCTTCCAAATGTGTTGTTAGAACCTTTTTCTGTCTCTAATACTCTTGGTGATTATATTGTTGCTAAGAGTGTCTATAGAAAATGTCTTGTCTCCTTGTCCCATAGAGTTACTCTTGTTGATTTTGTAGAGCTTGATATGCTAGACTTTGTTGTTATCCTTGGTATGGATTGGCTATACTCTTGTTATGCTTCTATGGACTGTAGAACCTATGTAGTCAAGTTTCAGTTTCCAAATGAGCCTATCCTAGATTGGAAGAGGGGAATGTAATATCCCTCTTAAAATAGAGCTTGAAATAGATAGTAACCATTTTTGGAAATTAGTTTGACAAGTGGAGCTAACTATGAGTTTTGGGTAAACTTCAAACGACCATAACTCCTAGCACAAAATGAGTAAGGAGGTCTACAAGATACATGGAATATATTTGAATTATATTTCCAATGCCACTGAGTTTGCCTAGATTCGAGTTCGTATGAGGGAGATATGCCTATTGGAAGTCGGACTGTCTAGATAAGGAAAGTAAAAACTGGATTTTAAAATGGTATTTTTGTCTTTTCAATACCCAATAGATTTAATTCACTTTAGTGAATTAATTAGAGTCAAACAGAATTGGTTCAGTTTACACAATTGAAAATTAATTCTAGGATTTTAGAGAGAAGAACTCAAGAGGAGAAGAGAAGAGAAAAGTCAAGGTTCGTCGATTTCTTGAGGAATTGATTATGGACTTCACCAAGGATTCTATCCTACAGGGTATGTGAGGCTTTCATAACATTGAGTTCATTCACCCACGTGCCAAACACGTTTATTTCAGCGTTAATTCATCCTAAAATTATTGGAAGTTGAATTTTCTTGATGTGTGTTCTTGAATTGCTTCCATTCTTGAATGTGGGTTGAGATTGAGGAGTTTCTTGAGATTATAGTGTTGATTTCTTGAGTTGTTTGAGTTAGATCATATGTATATGTTTTGGTTATCTTAATCTAAAGAGAATTTGAGAAAAAAGATCGAGTTTAGTCGAATCAAAATCAGAAAACGAGAGGAAAATTTTGTTAGAATTGCCTAGGGGATGCGGGCGTGACGCGCGCCCGTAAAGCAAGGAAGGCTGGGGCAGTGTGCCAGCACTGAGCCATAAATGGATCTTTGAACTTTGGGGCTGGCGCGGAGTACCATCAATGCGCCACAGTCGTCTGCCCCAACATATTTTTCATTGTTTAGCCTGTTTGAGTCCTTCTAAAGTGTACTAACACTTCCTATCGATTCTAACTAACATGAATGACTTCTAAACATATAAAAATCATCTGTAAACATGAATAACAACCTTGAATACATAAATTCAAATTCAAGGAAAGTTAAGAGCCAAGTCTAGAGAGTTCTTAGAGTTTTTAAAAAAAAGTCTTTTGCAAATGTTTTTAAACTTATTTTAAGACTTGAGTTTGTGTTGAGTAAGAGTAAAAAATGTAGTTCATTTCTTCAAAAAGAGTGTATGGGAACTATTTATTCCCAAAGAGTAAATTTTTTCACATTTAAACAAAAAGCACTCACCGATTTTCAATATACGCCTTTGAGCTAAGTTCTAAGTAATTATATCAAACCACAAAAAGAGTTTTGTTTTTTAAATATATTATCTGAGTATATTTTGGGAGTAGTATTGAGCACCGATATGGGGACGAGTTAACAATAACTAAAGTCTCTATAAACCATGTAGCCATCGTGGGTAGAAAGGTTATACTTTTTAGATGATTCCTAATGCTATTTATTATAGACTAGTAGATCCACTTAGGTGAGGCGTTCTATATCATGGCAGGTTATAGGACATGTCTTGTAGCATGGGCGAGAGGCTGTATCATCAGTTAGACAATGATGGTTGTCGGTTAGATAAACTCCCACAAAATTATATTACTTTATTATATAAATTGAGTTCTTATTGTTTTTCTTCAAATACATTAAGTTATTACCTAATGTTTAAATTTTTTATATAAAATGCATCTTTACTGTTGTTTATTTCTACAATTGAGTTGAGTATCTATGAGTTCAGTAGAGGTGAGGTAACTGTTTCTTTCAGAATTTAGTTCAAGCTTATGTCATGTTTAGTTTTCCTCTCGCATGCTCGTAGATTGAATGTATTAATGCCATTTTGGGTGCATCATTTTATGATGCAAATACAGGTTATCATGATCAACATCGAATGCCCCATTGATCCAGTTGAGCACTCAGAGTCAGTTGGTGAGTCTCTTTGCTTTCCGAAGGACCCCTTTTACATTGTTTTCAATATTTCAGTTGTTAGGATGATCGGGGGTCTTGTCCCGACATCCCTCATTGTTTTAGAGGCTTCATAGATGGATAGTTATAGTTCACTAGGCTTTCCATTTTTAGTTGTTTATGTTAAGACATTGAGTTGCCATTTTGACTGGTCGAATGTTTCTTTTAAGACATTCCAAGTTATTGCATGAGTTATCATTTTGATATTGTTTCTTATTATCAAAGTCTTCCGCTACAAGTTAATCCACGCCAAGCGTTTGCTTGGGGCCTACAATGGTTCTCGAGTGCCAGTCCCTCCTAGGGTATAAGCTCGGGACATGACAAACTTGTCATCATATCATAGAGTTCAAGAGTCCTAGGGAGTCTATGAAGCTATGTTTGTAGAGTCCTAGGGAGTCTATGAAGATATGTCTGTAGAGTCCTAGTTATCAGTGTGAAGCTTGCCTCATCTATATCTAGAACGTTGCAACATCTATGAACTATCTCAATTCTTTCGTATTCAGTTCGTGTGTTAGAGTTTATCTCTAAAAAGTTTCTTCTAACGCGTGCTTGTGCATGTCTTTTAGTTGATCATGCCTACACGAAGAGCTATCAGAGGTCATCCTGCTATGAGGAATGTCAAGGAACAAGAGGTACATAATGCACATGAAGTGCAACCCCATGGAGAGGTCACCAATGCTGAATTCAGGGAACCTATCAGAATGTTAAGTTAAGTTGTGACCAATCAAGCGAGACAGAGGGAGAACTGACAAGATGTTTTTGATACTTCAAGGATCCGTGAGTTTCTAAGGTTGAATCCTCCAAGCTTCACTGGTTCAAGCACCGCTTTGGATCTGGGAAATTTTTTTGAGGAACTGTAGAAGGTATTTGAGTTTATGCATGTTGTCGATGCTGAGCGAGTGGAACTAGCTGCATATCAACTGAAGAGTGTTAGTGTAACTTGGTTTGACCAATGGAAGAAGGGAAGAGCTGAGGGTGCACCAATTTTGGGTTGGGCTATGTTTGAGGAGGCTTTCTTGGGGCGTTTCATTCCCCTTGAACTCATAGAAGACAAGGTAGGAGAAATCCTTACTCTTAAGCACGATTCTTTGAGTGTTCATGAGTACAGTTTGAAGTTTACCCAACTTTCCCGATATGCTCTGGAGATGGTTGCTAATATGAGAAGCAGGATGAGTCTGTTTGTTATTGGGTTGTCTCGTTTGTCAAGCAAGGAGGGCAAGGTAGCTATGCTAATAGGAGACATGGATATAGCCATACTTATGGTTTATGTGCAGTAGGTTGAGGAAGAGAAGCTAAGGGATAGAGAAGAATTCAGAAACAAGGAAGCTAAGAGAGGGAATGAGTTCGGGAAGAAAAGGATTAATGTGAACCGATCATCCATTCAACATAAGCAAAAAGGACATGCTCTGTCATCCGTTACTGCACTTGCACCAAGGAACAAAGGTGAGTACAATTGTCAAAATTGGAAGAACTTAGAGCTGGACCTGATCAGTTTCATGGTAGTGTAGCACAAGGAGGTAATTAGGCTCTTATATGTGCAAAGTGTGGTAGGAACCACCCAGGTACTTGTCGCGATGGCTCCAATGGTTTTTTCAAGTGTGGCCAATAGGTTTACTTTATGAAAGAGTGTCCTAAGAACATGCAGGGAAATGGAAATACGGGCAATAGAGCCCAATCTTCTTCAGTTGCTCCTCTAGACAAGGTTGCTCCTAGAGGAGCTACTTCGGGGACTGTCGGAGGAGCAAACCACCTATATGCAATCACTATTCACCAAGAGAAAGAGAATTCTCCACATGTTGTCACTGGTATGATCAAAGTCATTACTTTTAATGTTTATGCTTTGCTCTATCCATGAGTGAGCCTATCCTTTGTGACTTGATTAAATAACGTTTCAAAGACATTTCATCCAATTATAAGCATCAACGGTCATTAATAAGTATATAATCAAACTAAATGAGTTGGGGTGGAATCCCACAGAGAGCGATATGTGTTTGAGAGTCATTTGGGAAGTACGAATATGATAAAATCATTCATAGGAATACAAATGATTAAATAAAAACATAATTCAAATTAGGATGTGACATGAATGTCAACTAAAAGGGGGTTTTGGTTTTGATAATCAACTACAAACAGTGGAAAACAATACGTAATAACAATAGAGAGACGGGTTCTTGAAATGTGATTCAATTATAGGCTAATATAGACAAATGGGTAATTGCAATTATTAGAAAATAGCTAAATATTAGTGAGTAAGCTAGGCTATAGAGGAGATAAATTTTCTCTCGAATAATTTACCACGAAACAAGTTGATTTCTCTTGAAACAACAAGCATGCAAAATATGAACAACGCACACCTTAGTCCATTCACTCTCTCGAGTTAAATGTGTGGTATTGGGCTAAGAATTCACTCTCTCGAGCTAACCCATGTCAATCCAGTACCCACAAACCATCTATCAATAAGCTTCGTTTTAAAACCTCTCTCTAGAGAAAGCAAAAATCACAAGGGTAGAACGTCATTTGCAACTACAATTTTTAAATTAAACCACAATTAATGATTGAACTAACTTGTAAATAGCATTTACACTAACAATTAGCAATACCCATAAACTAAATCAGCCTATAATCACACCGAAAGAATTGAGGTTCTAGCTAGACATTATAAAAATATAAAAATCGTTACCAAATTCAGTTTCCATCAACTGGGTAAGATTGATTTTATCTTTACAATGTTCCTATTCAAAGAATCTTAAAGACCCACTTCCAATTTCTCAAAAGTTAAAAAATTCAATTCTCCAAAGCTAAAGAAAACTTGAGAAAACTTGTTTCACAGTTCAAAACTTAAGAAAAATATATTCTAAAGAGTAATTGATACTAAACTAACTGTTCAAAAATGTATTTATAGTCACCAAAAATTAGCTACGAAGAGTCACTTGGTGACATAAGTCGGGCTCGCCGAACCACTCGGTGATCCTGGTTCGGCGAGCCGCCCTTTGGTCACTTCCATCGCCCTTCTACCTTGGCATTCAACATCCTCAAGGTCTGTAACTTTCGACAATCTAACACTGCATCGGGGAACCATTGGACGATCTGCCGACTGCTTCTTTCTCTCGCGAACTTGGTTCTTTCCTTCAAGGTTTGGCACAGTGGAACTTTATGCGGTCAAATAGCCATTCGGCGACTCGCCAATTTAGCTTGGCTATCACCAGGCTTTCTTTCCTTCATTATTTCAGCTTACTTTGTTTCTTTTTGCAAATTAGTGTCCTTTCTTTGTTCCTCGATCCATATACCTGGAAATCATGGGTTTAAAATCAGTTATTGGCACAAAATGTGCATTTGAGGACTGTAACGACTCAAAAAATGATAGGTTAAACTATAGCATGAACGTTTGGGTTCGTGTGACTTTAGGTTGATGTATAGACTATTTTAGAACCTAAATGGAGCAAGTTATAAGTCTAGGGTGCCAGCAAGGGCCTAGCTAGAAAGATAGGGTGAAAGAAGCCTTGTTCCTTGAGGGGTTGTTTGGCGATGGGGCTAGTTGATCGCCGAAAGTGTTGGGCGAGTCACCCTTGTGCTCTTGTAATCACCTAATGGTCTGCCCATTTGGCCTAGGTGTTGGACCAAAGGGCAAGCTAAGTCCAAGCTCACCAACCAGCTTGGCGTGTCACCCATTGACTCCTCTAGTTCGTCAAGTGGACTGCCCCATTTATGAGCTCACTGGAAACTTGAGCGAGCCAAGGGTGCATTTGGTGAGTCTCCTAGTGCCCTTTGCAAGCCTACGGGTCCAAAGGGTGAGCTTAGACAGGCAATGGGATGATTTTTAAGTTGTAACTTTGTGGGTCCTTAGTTCTTTTCCAAAGTTGAGTCCATTTTTTTCCTTACCTAACAACTATAAGACATTTTTTTTGAACTAAATACTTTCATTTAAGTCACCCCAAATAGAATCTAAATAAAACCCACCTCCTCTCAAATATTTCTCTCACTAGAAATCTTTCATTAAAGAAGAAGAAGAAGAAGAAGGGATCCATTGAAGCTAGGGTTTGGTAATTCCAAGGTGGTTATTCATCAAATTTCTTAGGGATTCTTAGTAAAGGTATGGTAGTCTTCATCCTTGTCTAACTTTTCATTAAAAGTGCCAATTCAAAGGTGATTTGAAAGTAGGAAAAATCTACAATTTTACTCAATCTCATGGGTTCTTTCAACAAACATGTTCAAATGGTTTCTAATGACAAATTATGATTATATTGGTGTTAAATTGATTATTTATGATGAAAATACTCTATGAAACCATGATTTCTCTCCATTTCTAAATTGTGCATTTATGAAGTGGATTTTTTTATTATGAAAGCTAATTAATGGAATATATCTAAATTGCTTTGGGTTATTGAACTGTATCATTATCTATGCCTTAATTATGGTAAATTTTTGGTGTGTTTATGATTTGAGATTCATGGCCTTGAAGGCAAGTTATGACTAAAGTACTTGTTGAAGTAGAATTGTGCTAGAGATGTTGATCCACTTGAATGGTGGAGGTGTTTAATTACTATGTATGATTATGAAGTGAAGGATATGCATGTGATTTCAATGATAGAATGATGATCATGTAAAGAATGTAAATGTGCTATTGTTGATAGCATATTCTCAATTGGCACTCATGAATGTTGATGATAGAATGTGATGGGCTTTCTTCTGTATGATGTATATCTTGATTTGGTAGGCTTTATGCATCCTTTTCTTGTATAAATGGAAGTAAGGTCATGATGTATGTCTTGAATTGGTAGGCTTTATGCATCCTCTTCTGGAATGAATGAAAGTATAATTGATTGTTGAATCTTGAGTTGGTACGCGTAGGCATCCTCTGTTGTGTACTGAATGTGTCTTGACTTGATGAATATGAATCGATAGGCTATGGCATTTCTTTCATATATGAGTAATGAATGTGTCTTGAATTGATGGATATGAATCGATAGGCTTGAGGCATTCCATTCATAAAAGATCTAATGTAATGAAGACTCTAGAATCGATAAGCTAGTGGCATTCCTTTCTTAATGGGTCAATGTACCATAAATCGATAGGCTTATGGAATTCCTTTGTTGATGAGTCAATGTACCACGAATCGATAGGCTTATGGCATTCTTTTCGTGAGTATAAGAATGTAATGAGGGAACATGAATCGATAGGCTTATGGCATTCTTTTCATGAGGACACTAGAGCTCATAGTATTCACATTGCATTGAATGTACCATGCATCGATAGGCTTATAGCATTCCTTCCTTGGTAATGATTTATCAAGGGTCGATAGGCATATGGCATTCCTCCCTAGTACACTAATGTAATGTGAATGAAATAATTGATGAGAATGTAGGCTAAGCACCGAGTGGATATGGTTAGATGGAAGCTCTCCCAATGTTAGATTAGAGTTCAAAGGAACATCTTCCTATCCCATAACTACGTGCCCACATAGGATATTAGCTAGCGGATTCCATCCAAGCTAATGTTAAAGTTCTACCATAGGCAAGTAGAACACCTCTTTATGTTGTGGGGCATTATGACACCGGATTCCATGTCTAGCTTGCATGGTGTAGGTCGGTTAAACGCTTATTCCCATCACATGAGATGTGCATTATGGTTTCTTGATAGGTTATACAAAGTGTAGGTGGTTGTATGGGATGCCATCTATATATTGCACGAGTAGGCTTTGATAGGGTTATAGTGAATTCTCTAAGTCTTAATGGCTAAATGTATGAAAGTCCTCTAAAGGCATGAATGTGTCCTTAAATGAATTTATTGAAGAATGTTGACTCTTAAATGCTTAATGTGATATGCATGCTATACTTGGGTTATATTATGAGTTATTTTGCCTTGTCATGCCAATATGAAATGCTATGTTTCTTATGTATGGATATGATGTGCAAGAATGGTAAGTTAACTTTTGGTGACCTTAAGGTGGTGCCTTAGTGTGGGTGGTGGTATGGGACGCTACCCATTCTAAGTGTCGCCACACAAGGTTCTCGGTAAGCTCATCACAAAAGGCATTGGCACCAATATCAAACAATATCCACACTTTTGCTAGTGTGCAATGTTAATCACAAGAGACTCCATTCGATAACCGGCTAGTCAGAACGAGATGCAAAAATTTCACATATTGTCTATGCAACATCGTAGCTGCGCATTAATTTTTGTTCGATTAAGAGTACTATTCAAGTCATCAGTATTGATCATGATCGACACTCAAATTTGCACAGGAACAGCCACATTCAAACACAATATGAGGTGGAAATTTTACTTTTAGAGGGGTAAAAAACCATTTTCATTCAAAACAATACCTCAAACATCTATAAAACAATATCTAAAACACTATTTATAGAACAAAAACCCAATATATATATATATATACAAAATGCTAATCACAAGAGGTAGGTATGGAAATACATCACCCCACCACAAATAAAAAAAAAGTCCTCAAATGCAAGATAATACAAAAAAGTCAATAAAAATGACATAGAGGGAGGTAAAGAAAGGTCATGTCTACATAATCACTCTATCTGTCGGGGCATCAGTGATTGGTACAACATCAGCACTACTGGCTCCACTAGGGCCTGCCATAGACGTTTCTGTCAGCAATGTCTTAATCACCAACTGTACAATCATCTCAACTATGTAGACAGGTCTCCATAGAAGGTCTCCATGGGTACCTCTATTTACTCCTCGTCGGTCTCTACCTCTGACTTATCGGCTGCCATATCATCCATTGCCTCCAAGAGTAAAGTGAAGTCTGTGGACTTAAAGTAGTCCACATCCTGTCTAGAATCTAGAACTTTGGCTTTTAAAGCAGTCACCTCTAAAGTAACCCCTTGTCGAGTCTCACAAGTCGCGACTCTCACCGTGAGATCATCAATAGAAGTCCGAAGGGGTCTCAAAGCAGCTAGGATGGCCCTCTCAATCATCTAAGGCACCTCAGCCTCCAACCGGGTAGCCCGTACATCAGCAGAATGGACCAAGTGCCCCATCTTCAAGATCATAGACTAAGTAATCCCGATAGGCTGGGAAGTAGTAGAAGCACCAGAAGCCTGGGAGGAAGTGGAAGAAGGTGTACCTGAAAGCCCAAAGGTCAAAGTAGGAAAAGATGCCTCTGCAGGTATCATCTCAATGGTAATCTCCGGAGATACATCAACCAGAGCTTCTCTCCTCCTATCAACCTCCTCCTAAGTGTACTCGACCTCTATGCACCGGATGTCATTAGAAGAAGTAGGAGTGACCTTGATGTCCCTCATTTCATCACGAGGAACTCCAGCATGTCGACAAAACTCTCTAATCAAGTCCGGGAAGGGAAGGGACGTTTGGCGCTGCTTGGCCCTCATGGCCATCTCCTACTCAATAATAAGTCCCAAGTTGAGCCTCTTATTTGCTATGATCGATCCTAGAAAGGCTGCCTTTGCATGGCAGAGGATGGACTCATTGTGTGAAGGCATGATGGAACTGCTGATGAATCGAAACCAGTACTGAGCAACTACATTCAAGTCATTTCATCTCTATCTGGACTCCCTACACAATCCACCTCGAGGTAGTTTTAAAAATTATAGGGGCAAGGCAGCCCTTTAGGTCATCAAGGGGTTGAGCTGTCGCCAGACCATCACACTCATGATCGAACCCGTAGCTCTATCAAAAACAACATTGATGTGATCGCTGCTGCACCTAACCTCTTTTCCTCAGACCAAAACAGACTTCACCAGTCTGAAGGCACTAGTCTTTTTGTTCCCCTGAGGAACTAGACCACCATAATCTGAATAGAACTCACGGACCCAGGTGGAGTTGTATGGGCCTCGGGGTCTTGTGAAGAAATCAAATTTGTACCACCAAAGTGTGTCCAATAATACAAGGTACTTTCCCTCTAATACCTCTGTAGAAAACAACTTCTCATCGAGAATCATCCTCAATCCCTTGTCCTTTAGCCAGTTGAGTAACCGAGGAGGAGGAACCTGAAATGGTGGCGCTGGAAGCACAGTCGGTGCCGGAGTTGGCACTGTATCAGTAGCAAGAGTGGTGGCCTCTGGAACGCTAGACGAATCTGGGTGAGACCTCACATGGATTTCCACTCGTCGGGACTATAAAGGCTAGTCATCATTAGGTTCAGACAGTGAGACCTATGAGGACAATGAATCCGCATCACTGTCGGAGTTGTTCTCCAGTCTCTCAGCTTCGGGCGCCTTGCCCTTGCCTTTTCCTCACTTGAGAGGTGTCGTCTTTCCTTTTTAGGAAGGTTAGTTGCCCCCTCATTGGGAACTATACCTCGTGCTCTTGTGCAAGGCGGCATGTCCAAGTTGATTCTAGAAATATGTGCAAAAACATGGTAGAATGTTAGAAATAGTTCAAGAAAAGTTGCAGAAAAACATGTTGCAGACAGACTCACCGAATCGATTGATGAGTTGCCGAATCACTTTGGTGAGCCAAATCGGGCTCGCCAAAAGTATTGGCTCAAAACTTTGCTAGAATAATGGCTTGTCGGCTATGGGAAAGTCCTTTCAGCGAATCGTCGACATCATTAAACAAGCACATTCAAGCCCGCGGAAAGTTACCGTGTATTTTAGGGGTTGGGGAAGCAGAAAGGATAATTAAAGAAGACATTCGGTGAGTCACCGAGTGCACTCGGCGTGCTTAGGCTTCTCACCAAAAGTTATAGAACCAAACTCAAAATTTCCATGAAAATAAAGGTGAGCAACAGGGATTCGGCAAACCGCCAAGTGGTTCGGTGAGCTCGACCCAGCTCGCCAAACTACCCAACGTGCCTATTTTCAACCCCGACTTCCAAAATCAACACTACAGCCTCTGAAACAAAAATCACAACATACACATTTTCAATTAGACTCAAACGCACTAGACCCAATGCCATCGGGGTACTCAGACTTCCCTTGGTTTAGCCAAAAATGTCCATTTGATGACTTTATCCCTTAAGAATGACGTCAAACGCTCCATCATTGGGCAAAGAACGTCATTTGGCACAAATTTAGGTTACTCAGACATCACCCGACTAGACACAAAACCCATAAACAACAACCTGCAAGAGTTCAATCAATTTTAAAACACTAAATTATGGTAATTAATAACTTAGGCATTTAAGGCATTATATCGAAATTAAAACAGGCACACAAGCACAAAAATACAATTTCAGAGAGGCCTAACACACATCAATAAGAAAAATACGATTGCAAATGAGTTTAACCTCTAATTACGAGTTTTAGGGTTAAGAAAACCAAACCTTAGTTCCCAATATAAGAATCTATAAATCTAGGTGGCGTATCCAACTCCTAACACTGAATCAACGACTAGAAAGCAGTGAAAATGCAAAAATATGGGAAATATAGTGCGGGTGTGATTTTGTGAAGTTAAAAAGTGAGGGAATGTGAAAGTGTTTGAAATTTTAAACAACCGTTCAGTTTGCGCCCTTTCGGCGATAATAGTCAACCTCGCCGAACCACTCGGCGACATGGCGAATGGTTACTTACCTCGCTAAGTTTTACAGGACCTCCAGTTAATGTGGGGGTCCAAACAATGGACAACCTTAGGATCGCCTACCTATTCAGCGATTCCCCGACTTGTCCATGGTCCCGCAAAGTTTTAAAGATTCAACTTCATAATTTCTTCAGTCTAACGACGGTCTTCTTCGGGTTTGCCAACCTCTTCGGTGAGTCGTCGACTAGACTTTTTGCTCGCCAAGCTGCACTTTTCAAATGTATTCTACATTTCAACCTGCACAATCAATGCACATTATTCCAAAATCAAAAAGAAATCAAATAAAAACTTGGGTTTCCTCCCAAGAAATGCCTTAGTTAGTGTTGTGGCATGACGTAAGTTGTCACTCAAACTTCGGTTTTGGGGTTTGCCATAGTATAACTAGGCAACCCCTCTTTTTACCTTGATTTGATAAGAGACTAAAGATTGCCCATTTGGGTCGCCAGCAAGTCGATAGATACATAATGAGAAGCAGTCATCTGATTTAGCATTAAGACATTCTCTTTTATCTCTTTCAAGACTATGTCATGTTCTTCGACTTTGTGGAGAATGAGTGAGAGTATCTCATCTATTTTTCCACCCTCATAGTCCTTGGGCTTTCTACACTCGTGCAGAGGAATGTACCTATCTCTCTTTTTGTACAACACCTAAAATTCCATAATCTTTTTGGCCAAGAGATCTAGTTGAGTGAACAATGTAGCCTATTCCTGGTCCTTCTCTCTCTACTTGTTGGTCTTAGTCATGCGATCAAGGAGTTAGGTTGCTATTGCATAGGGTTGTCATATTAGATCACCCGAAGAAAGTTGGTCAGGACCAAAACCTCTATAGAAGCAGTATAGTAGAATCTTATCTGGAAGTCCATGAGTTGGGCATTGCAGTAATAGTGCCTTATATCTCAGCCACAACTCATGAATTGTCTCACCCTCCATTTGCTTGAAATTTAGTATGTTATCCCTAAGTATCATCATTTGGGATGGAGGGTGGTCCACTTGGCTACCATTGTTACAAGATATGCTCATTTCCTCTGCTTTAAGGAAACAACAAAAAAACCAAAACTAAAAATAACTAGATTCAACTATGACTAAACATAACAAAATTCAACTTCACCAAAAGAGTCTCAAGCAACACCACTCTTCGGCAGCGGCGCCATTTTGATTAAATAATGTTTTAAAGACACTTCATCCCATTCTAAGCATCAACGGTCATTAATAAGTATATAACCCAACTAAATGAGTTGGGGTCGAATCCCACTAGGTGTTTGAGAGTCAATTGGGAAGTATGAATATGATCAAATCAATCATAGCAATAAAAATGATCAAATAAAAACATAAATCAAATTAGTGGGTGACACGAATGTCAAATAAATGGGGGTCTTGGTTTTTATTATCAACTACAAGCAATGGCAAACAATATGAAATAACAATAATGAGACATGTTCTTGGGATGTGATTCAGTTATAGGCAAATATAGACAAATGGGTAATTGCAACTATTAGAAAATAGCTAAATATTAGTGAGTAAGCTAGGCAATAGAGGAGATAAACTTTCTCTGGAACAATTTACCTAGAATCAAGTTGATTTGTCTCAAACATCAACAAGCATGCAAAATAAGTACAACCCACACCTTAGTCCATTCACTCTTTCGAGATGAATGTGTGGGATTGGGCATATGATTCACTATTTTGAGTTGAACCCATCTCAACCCAATACCCACAGACCATAAATCAATAAGTTTAGTTTTAAAACCTTTCTCCCGAGCAAGCCAAAAACACAAGGGGTAGAATTGCATTTGCAACTACAATTCTTAAATTAAACCACAATTAATGATTGAACTCACTTCTAAAATACAATTTAGACTAACAATTAGCAATACCCGTAAACTAAATTAGCCCATAATTAAATAATCACACCCCAAGAATTGGGGTTTTAGCTAGACATTATAAAAAGATAAAAAGTGTTACCAAATTGAGTTTCCATCAACTGGGTAAGATTTATTACGTATTCACAATGTTCTAATTTGAAAAATTTCAAAGACCACTTCCAATTTCTGAAAAGTGAAAAACTTCAATTCTCCAAAGCTAAAGAAAACTAGAGAAAACTTGCCTCACAGTTCAAAACATTATAAAAATTTGTTCCAAATAGTAATTGATACTTAACTAAATGTTCAAAAATTTATAGTCGCCAATAATATGCTGCGAAGAGTCACATGGTGACATAAGTCAGTCTCACCGAACCACTCGGTGAGCTGCCCTTTTGATTACTTCCATCGCCCTTCTACCTTTGCATTCAGTATTCTCAAGGTCTCTAACTTTGTGCGATGTAATAGTGCATCGCAAAACCACTAGGTGATTCACCGAGTGCTTCTTTTTCTCGCCAATTTGGTTATTTCCTTCAGATCTTGGCACACTGGAACTTTAGGCAATCAAAAAGCCATTCGGCGACTCGCCAAATGGACATGGTGATCACTAGGCTTTCTTTCCTTTATTTTTTCAGCTCACTTTGTTTCGTTTTGCAATTTAGTGTCCTTGCTTTGTTTCTCAATACATATACCTAGAAATCAAGGGTTTTACATTAGTTAGTGGCACAAAATGAGCATTTGAGGACACTAAATCTATATAAATAAATACCTAAATGAGTCCAAATCTTGGACTCATCATGACTCCATATCTTGCAATGAATTTTGATGTTCTTCCTAAGAAACTTCGTGAGCCCTTTAGTGTTTCCACCACTGTTGGTGAGACTATTCGATTTTAGAGTCTCTCGTGATTGTTTCATCTACATCAATCATAAGAGAACCATGGTTGATTTCGTTTAGCTAGACAAGGTAGATTTTGATGTCATTCTATGTTTGGACCAGCTTCATGCCTGTTATGCCTCAATTGATTGTAGAACTTAAGTTGTTCAGTTTCAGTTTCTTAGTGATCTAGTCTTTGAGTGCAGGAGTAGTTCAGTAGTGCCTAACGGTCAGTTTAGTTTGTACTTTAAGGCGAGAAAGTTAGTTTCCAAGGGGTGTGTCTATCACTTAGTCCAAGTTAATTATTCTAGTGTTGAGACACTTCCTATTGGGTAAGTTCCTTTCATGAGTGAGTTTCCAGAGGTCTTTCCAGATGATCTTCTCGGAGGCCCTCATGAGAGAGAAATATATTTTTGGATAGATATTTTTCCCGATACTCATCCTATATCAATTAATCCATATAGATTGGATCTAATAGAGTGGAATGAGTCAAAAGAGTAACTAAAAGATCTCCATGAGAAGGGCTTTATTCAACCAAGTGTCTCGCCTTAGGGCGCTCTGGTCTTATTTGTGAGAAAGATGGAGGGTTCTCTTAGGATGTGTATAGATTGCCGTCAGGTGAACAAGGCACCTATAAAGAATAAGTATCCTTATTTGAGAATTGATGATCTCTTCGATCAACTTCAGGGTGCCACTTATTTCTCTAAGATAGACCTCAGACCAGGCTACCATCAGTTGAGAGAAAGGGAATGTGTTATTCAAAAGACAACATTCAGGACCCGTTATGGTCATTATTAGTTCCTCCTTATGTCCTTTGGTTTAACCAATGCTCATGCAGCATTCATGGACCTTATGAATTGAGTATTAAAGCCTTATTTAAATATGTTTGTTATTGTATTCATTGATGACATACTAATCTATTTGAGGAATGAGAAAGATCATGCTAACCATCTCACAATAGTTCTCCAAACTCTAAAGGATAGAGAGTTGTATGCTAAGTTCTCTAAGTGTGAGTTCTGGCTTGAGTCTATGGCATTCTTAGGCCACATTGTTACCGGCGATGGGATTAGAGTTGATACTCAAAAGATGAGGTAGTGCATAATTGGCCTAGACCAACATCTCCAACTGATATTAGGAGTTTTTTGGGGTTGGTTGGATATTATAGAAGATCCGTCCAGGGTTTCTTATTTATTTCATCTCCATTGACTAAGTTGACTTAGAAAATAGTTAAGTTTCAATGGTCTGAAGCTTGTGCGAAAAGATTTGAGGAATTGAAAACTAAGTTGACTACTGCCCAGTATTGACCTTACCAAATGGTCCGCAAGGTTTTGTTGTGTATTGTGATGTGTCCATAGTTGGTTTGGGTTGTGTGTTAATGCAGATATGTAAAGTTATAGCTTATGCCTCTAGACAACTAAAAGTTGACGAGAAGAACTACCCAACCCATAATCTAGAGTTGGTTATCGTAGTATTTGCTTTGAAAATTTGGTGTTATTATCTTTATGGTGTTCATGTGGATGTGTTCACTAATCAGAAAAGTCTTCAGTATGTGCTTAGTCAGAAAGAGATTAATCTCAGACAGAGGAGATGGTTAGAGTTATTCAATGATTATGACATGAGTATTCTATATCACCTAGGTAAGGCTAATGTTGGTGCCTATGCTTTGAGTAGGTTGTCTATGTGTAGTACCACCCATGTTGAAGAAAAAAAGAGAGAGTTACTAGAAGATTTGCACAGACTTGTGATGTTTATCGTGACCAATGACACTAACCTACGGTTTGAGTGTCTACGATCGTCGATAATATAGGAACCCAACCAAGAGTTGGGGTCGTGTCCCAAGGGAATGGTAGTGAAAATAGTAGTTAGGCTAGAATTTTGTTCTAGTTAGCTGTAGTTTGAGAATTTATTGAATAAAAACAAAGTAAATTCAAGTGGGTGACACCAAAGTGTCAAATATCAATGGGGGCTCGTCACAAGTATAGCTAAAACAACAAAAATAAAGAGAAAATTCAACTATGGGGAGAAGTTCTTGGGTTGTGACTGCAATATATATTGATATAAATCGGTGGGTACATGTTTTCTATAGGAAATTTGCAAGATAATAGTAACTAGGCTAAACTTTAGATGGAAATAAGTTCCCTTTCGGGCAACTTACCCCGTTTCAAATGGGTTTATCTCGGACACCCATTTGCCGCATGAAGGCCAGCCTACGCCTTAACCAACTAACTCTCTCTCGCTGAGTGTCAGGATATGGGACTAGGGCTCACCCTTTTGGGTTGAACCTCGTGTTGACCCACTCCTTAGGCCATCAGTCTAGCGGTCTTGGTTTCACGGCATATCTCTCTAGCAAGCTGAAAACACATGGGTGGTTTTGTATTTGCAACTACAAACCAATTAAATTATACCATAGCCACTAGGTTAAATCACCATTAAATTGCATCTAACCTATCAACAAGCAAAACCCAACAATAATATCAACACATATTTGCTAAATCACACCCAAGAATGGGGTTTTTAGCCACACATCAAGAAATAAGAAATTTTACCTAAAATGATATAGAAATCAAATGGGTATAAGAAATTAAACCTTGATTTAAGCAAAGGAAGAAGAATAGAGAAGACCCACTTCCAATTTGGGAAAGATGAACACCTTTCTTCAGGTCTCCCACAAAACCCTCTCCAAACTTGAGAGAAAATATGAAAGCTAAAGTGAAAATTACAATAATTTTTTTTGTCTAATGTTCCCCACAAAACTAGTAAAGAGTTTAGTATTTATAGACTTCAGAAAATAGTGTTGGCGGATCGTTCGGTAAGGTTAGTCGCGAACACCGAATGACTCGGCAATTCGCCCTTCTTCTAGTTCATCGCCATTTGTACTTTTTCCTTCAGCATCTGTGCGGTCTGGATCATTGGGCGGTATACTTCTGCTTCGCAGAACTGATCAACGAATCGCTGACGGCTCCTTTCATTGCCTTTTTGATATTTCTCCTTTAGGGCTTCGCGTACTGGAACAAAGGGCGGAGTGCGTCCCTTTGGAAAATCACAAAGCAAGCTTGGCGATGCTCAGGCTTCAGCTTCTTCATTATTTTCAGCCTTTTTGTTCCTTTTTTTGCACCTAAGTGTCCATTGTTCCACTAAAACTTCAAATACCTGAAACTTAAGTGTTTACATAAGATATTTAGACTAAATAAGCATTTGAGGATGCTATTTCTATCAAAATAAAGCCTAAATGAGTCCAATTTGTGGACTCATCAACTTGCACAGCTGGGAGTTTGATTAATGGATTCCGCAGAAATAGTAGTAGTGGTGATGAATGGGGATGGATCATCGTTAGTGTAAGAAGTGAAATAAAAGCAAGACCAAGATCCTATATTGCTTTAATTGAAGGCAAATGTTCATAAGCAAAAGGTAATGGCTTTTGAACATGGGGGAGATGGTGTATTGAGGTATCAAGGTAGATTGTGTGTACCAAGGGTGAACGAACTCCATGAGAGGATCATGGAGAGAGTTCATCGCTCAAGATATTCTATTCATCCAGGTTCCACAAAGATGTATTGTGACTTGAGATAGGTATATTGGTGGAATAGTATGAATAAAGGTATTACTGATTTCGTTGCTAAATGCCCGAACTGTCAACAAGTTAATGTAGAGCACCAAAGGCCCGGTGGTATGGCTCAGAATATAGAACTCCCAAAATGGAAGTGGGAGATGATTAATACGTATTTCATTACTGGCTTGATGCGGTCCCGCAGGCAACATGATTCCATTTGGGTGATTATTGATAGAATTACTAAATCAACCCAGTTTTTGCGTGTAAAGACTACCCATTCAACAGAGGATTATGCCAAGTTATACATTCAATTGGTAGTAAAACTTCATGGAGTCCTACTTTCAATTATATCAGATAGATGTGAACAATTTCTAGCACAGTTTTGGAAATCTTTTTATAAAGGATTGGGTAAAAGGTGAACTTGAGTACTACTTTTCATGCTCAGACATATGGTCAGGTGAAGCGCACTATTCAAACTTTAGAGGATATGTTGAGGGTGTGTGTGATTGATTTCAAAGGTAATTAAGATGATCATCTACCTCTCATTGAGTTTTCTTATAACAAAAGTTACCATTCTAGCATCAAGATGGCTCCTTATGAAGCTCTTTATGTGAGAAGATGCGGATCTCCTATTGGATGGTTCGAAGTTTGTGAATCTAGGTAGATAGGAAAACAACTTAGTTCATCAAGCTATGGAGAAAGTGAAAGTTATTCAAGAGAGGTTGAAAATAGCGCAGAGTCGTTAGAAATCCTACACCGATATCAAGAGAATGGAGTTAGAGTTTAAACTAGATGATTGGGTATACTTGAAAGTTTAACCCATGAAGGGTGTTATGAGATTTGGTAAAGAAGAGTATGCTTAGTTCCTGGTATATTAGGCATTACATAATATCCCTAATAATTGGTAATGTAGTTTATGACTTTGAGCTACCACAAGAGTTAGCAATGGTCCATTCGGTATTTCATATTTCCATGTTGAAGAAGTGCATGAGAGATACTTCAGTTATCATTCCTACTAAAGATATTGGTATCAAGGGGAGATTATCTTATGGGGAGATTCCTATTTAGATTTTAGACCACCAAGTTTGCAAGTTGAGAACCAAGGAAGTACCATAAGTGAAAGTTCTTTGGAGAAATCAGTTTGTTGAGGAAGCTACTTGGGAAACTAAGGAGGACATAAGTAAGAGATATCCACATCTCTTTGAGCCCAGAGAAATTCCAGATCAAGGTACTTATTCTCTTGTAGTACTCTTTAATAGATATATTTCATGTGTTAGATTTGCTTGTTGGGTGTTTGAGCTTAATGGTAGATGTTACGCCCTTAGCCTATAAGAGTAGTCTCATTCAAGGATGAATGTTCCCAAGTGGTATATATTGTAGCATCCCTCTTTAGAAATATCTAGAGATAGAAAGAAACCATTTTTGGAAAGATTAAATTTGGAATGTTTGACAAGTTGAGCTAAGTATGAGTTTTGTGTCAACTTAAAACAAACATAAATTCTATAAGTTAGGAGGGCTACAAGATACCTTAGGAAATATAATTAAATTATCTTTCCAACACCACCGAGTCTGCTCATTTTCAAGTTCTTATGAGTTAGATATTCCCATTGGAAGTTGAGTTGTCTAGATAAGGAAAGTCAAAACCGGATTTTAAAAGGGTATTTTGGTCTTTTCGATACCCAATTGATTTAATTCATGTTAGTAAATTTATAAGGGTCAAAACTGTATTGGTTTAGTTTACACAATTGAAAAATCACGCTATGGTTTATAGAGAATAACTCAAGAGGAGAGGAGAAGAGAAAAGTCAAGGTTCGTCAATTTCTTGAGGAATTGATTGTGGATTTCGCCAAGGATTCAATCATACAAGGAATGTGAGACTTTCATAACATTGTATTCATTCACCCACGTGTCAAACATGTTTATTTCAGAGTGAATTCGTCCTAAAAGGATTGGAAGTTGAATGTTCTTGATGTGTATTCTTGAATTACTTTCGTTCTTGAATATGGGTTGAGATTGAGGAGTTTCTTGAGATTATAGTGTTGACTTCTTGAGTCGTTTGAGTTAGATCCTTATGTATATGTTTCGTTTATCTGAATCTAAAGAAAACTTGAGAAAAAGGATCGAGTTTAGTCGAATTAAGATTATAAAACGAGAGGAAAAATTTGTCAGATTTGCCTGGGGGAATGCTCACGCGACACTTCCCTGTATCACCAAGAAGGCTGGGGCGATGCGCCAGCAGTGCACTAGAAATGGCTATCTGAACTTTGGGGCTAGTGCAGCGCACTAGTAGTGTGGCACGGTCGTCCGCCCCAACCCATTTTTCATTGTTTAGGCTGTTTGAGTCCTTCTAAAGTGTACTAACACTTCTTATCTATACTAACTACTCGAAATGACTTCTAAACATCATGAAATCATCCGTAAACATGAATCACAACCTTGAATCCATAAATTCCAATTGAAGGAAAGTTAAGAGCCATGTCTAGAGAGTTCTTAGAGTTCTTTCAAGAAAGTCTTTTGTAGTTGTTTTTAAACTTGTTTTAAGACTTGGGTTTGAGTTGAGTAAGAGTAACAAATGAATTTCATTTCTTCAAAAAGAGTATACAGGAACTAAGTATTCCCAAAAAGTAAATACTTTCACATTTAAACAAGAATGGAAACACCGATTTCCAAAAGAAGCCTTTAAGCTATTTTTTGAGTAATTATCTCAAAGAACATAAAGAGTTTTGTTTTGAAAACATATGAGTTGAGTATATTTTGGGAGTCGTATTGAGAACCGATATGAGGACGAGCTCATAATAACTCAAGTTTCCATAAACCATGTAGGCATCATAGGTAAAACGACTCATACTTTTTAGATGATTCCTTAATGCTATTTAGTATAGACTAGTGGATCTAATTAGTTGAGGCGTTCTATATCCCAAAAAGATATAGGATAATATAGCAGCGTAGGTGAGACGATGTATCATCACTTAGCTCATAGTGATGGTTGTCGGTTAGAGAAACTCTCACAAAATTATATTACTTTGTTATATAAATTGTGTTCTTATTGTATTTCTTTGAATACATTGAAATATTACCTACTGTTTAAATGCTTTATATACACTACATCTTTACTGTTGTTTATTTTTGCAATTGAGTTGAGTATCCATGAGTTGAGTAGAGTTGAGGTAAGTGTTCCTTTTAGAATTCATTTCAAGCTTATCTCATGTTTATTTTTCCCCTCACATGCTCGTACTTTTAATGTACTTGTGCCATTTGGCCTGCATTATTTTATGATACAGATACAGGTTATAAGGATCATCATCCAATGCCCCGTTGATGTAGTTGAGCACTCAGAGTCAGTTGGTGAGCCTCCTTGCTTTCCGAAGGACCTCTTTTACATTGTTTTCAGTTTTTCAGCTGTTAGGATGATCGGGGGTCTTGTCCCGATATCCCTCATTGTTTTAAAGGCTTCACAGATAGATAGTTATAGTTCACTAGTCTTTCCATTTTAAGTTGTTTATGCTAAGACATTGAGTTTCCATTTGGCTAGTCGAATGTTTCTTTTAAGATATTCCAAGTTATTGCATTAGTTATCATTTTGAGATTATTTCTTATTATCTAAGTCTTCCGCTACAAGTTAAGTCAGGCCAAGGGTTCTCTTGGGGCAACAATGGTTCTCGAATGACAATCCCGCCCAAGGTGTATGCTTGTGGCGTGACAGGGAAATTTCATGCATAAGGGTCAGTTTGTTTCCTTTCTAAAAGCTAGAAAGATGATTTTTAAGGGTTGCATGTACCATTTAGTTAGGGTGAGGGGTGTAGATTATGAAAACCCTATTCTTGAGTCTATCCCCATTGTGAATGAGTTTCTCGATGTATGCCAGATGATTTACTCGGTATTCCTCCCAAAAGAGAAATAGACATCTGTATTTACCTTCTCCTAGATACACAGACTGTTTTTGTTCCTCGTTATAGAATGGCTCCGGCAGAACTGAAGAAATTGAAGATCAATTGAGAGAATTTTCGGATAAGGGTTTCATCTAACCAAATATATTCCCATGGGGTACTCAAATTTTGTTTGTTAGAAAGAAATATGGTTCTCTCCGAATGTGTATTGACTACCAACAATTGAATAAGGTTGTTGTTAAGAAGAAGTATCTTTTTCCAAGGATAGACAATTTGTTTGACCAACTTCAAGGGGCAAGTTACTTCTCAAAGATTGACCTCCGATCAGGTTATCACCAATTGTGGGTGAAAGAAGATGATATTTCGGAGATGGCTTTTCGAACTGGTATGTTCATTATGATTTTTTTGTATTGTCATTTGGGTTTACTAATTCTTTGGTGGCATTTATGGATTTGATGAATAGAGTATTGAGACAATACCTTGACATGTTGATGATTATGCTCATTGATGACATATTGATTTACTCAAGGGGTGAGGACAAGTACATTGATCATTTGAGGATTGTGTCGCAAATTATTAAGGACCAACAACTCTTTCTAAAGTTTAGTAAATACGAGTTTTGATTAAGGTCTGTGGGTTTTCTAGGTCACATTGTTTCAAGTAAGGGTATTGAGGTAGATTCTAAAAAGATGGATGTGATAAAGAGTTGGCCAAGACCTTTATAACCCTCGGATATTAGAAGTTTCTTGGGTTTAGCTTGTTACTACAAAAGGTTTGTTGAGGGGTTTTCTTCAATTCCACTACTTTGACGATTTTGAATCAAAAGAAGGCTAAGTTCATATGGTCTGAAGCATGTGAGAGAAGCTTTCAAGAAATGAAGGACAGACTTACTTCAGCTCATGTGTTGACTTTACCAGAAGTAACTGATGGTTATATGGTTTATTGTGATGCCTCAAGATTGGTATATGATGTGTGCTTATGAAAAATGGGAAAGTTATTGCCTATGCTTCAAGGAAACTTAAGATTCATGAGAAGAATTATCCTACCCATGACCTTGAATTTGCGGCGGATATATTTTCCTTAAAGATTTGGAGGCACTATTTGTATGGTGTTTATGTTGATATATTTACCGGCCATATGAGCTTACAATATGTGTTTAATCAGAAGGATCTAAATATTCGCTAAAGAAGGTGGATTGAGTTATTGAAGGATTATGACATGACTGTTCTCTATCACCCTGGTAAAGAGAATGTGGTGGCGGATGCTCTTAGTCGATTATCTATAGGTAATGTTGCTCACATTGAAGAATATAAGGAGTTGGTTCGAGATGATCATAGATTGGCCCGATTAGGTGTTCAGTTACTAGATGCTACCAAGGGTGGTGTCATGGTTCACAATGGTTCAAAATCATATTTTTGTTGAATTGAGTGAAGTTGTGCTTAAAAAGTCCATAGAGGCTTTCTTCCAAGGAAGATGGTGTACTTAGATATCACAGTCGTTTGTGTGATCTTGGCAGTAGCTAGTCCAAGACTGCCCAAAATGAGACCTTTCCATGAGCCAGTAAATGGCCCGTGAATGCCACTATGGGTCATGGTCTAGAGTTGAGGTTGAAGGGTGGAGTTGTGGCAAACTGTTGAATTTGTCTTTTAAGTGTTATAATTAAATCAAAATTGGATCTTTTGTTTTTATGTAAGAAGAAGTTAAAGAGGTTTGTTAGTTGTATATTTTTCTCTCTTGGAAAATTAATTTCAAAACAATCCACCAACCTCCTAGGCTTGAAGTTCTTTGAATCTTGCTTTCATTGAAAGATTATACTTTGTATATAAGTTTTTTTTGTAGTATATCTATATTAAATGTTGAGTTTTTCACATGTTTAGTTTTTAATTTGAAGCATAATTTATTTTCTTACATATATACTAGTCTCTGAACACGTGTGTTGCACGTGTATCCCATGCAAGTAGTTTATATAGTATGAATCGTATTAAAAATACAATGTATTGAAGAATAGACTAGAAAAGAAATACGAACTAAAATAGATGAATAGTCCACTTATTCAAATGACTTCTTTGTTGAACAATAGATAATTAAATATTATTTGAACCCACAGAATTGAATAACTAAATATTGGTAAGTAGATAAAATTTATAATGAATTATATTTTATGAAAACATGTTAAAAATATATGATATTCTTTTATAAAATATGTTCTTGTTGTGTGTTTCACTTTGTTGATTTGATTAGAAATTTTAACTGTGAGAGTATTTTCATTTATACAATGTTTTTATCCACTTATAATTTTGTGATTAGGAAAACATTAATAAACATAAATAACCATAATATTAAATATGACTACCTATTTTTTTCGTTTATCCACTTTTCTTTAACAACGTCAGCAAATTTAAGGCATAAGAAATTAAAGTTTCAGACAACTTCAAGCTAAGCAACGACTCAAGCTAATGAATAGGCATAACATATAATAGGGACAAAAGTCAATCTCTAACACTTTTATGTAAAAACATTAGTTTAATATGAACCCATAAACATGAATATAAAATGTTGATAATGTATAAAACCTAATCTCATAAAAACTTATATACATATTGATATACATTTTTATGGATATGTTAATCAAAACTAAAAAAGCTGGAAAATGAAATTACTCATTAAATTTGTAACTTTACTCTACTAAAGCGCTACGTATCGGTCAGTTCTGTTAAGTTTTGAAACTTATCGGTTATCAATTTGTATCATGTGAAACCGTTATGGAACCGTTAAGATATTGGCTAACTGATTATTGGTTTATCGGTTAGTAATCAATATCGGTTCGGTTATTGATACACTGAAATTCCACCTCCCTAAAGAAGTATACGCGATCGTTATCAAGTAAAGAACCCAACTTGTAGGTTAGGATCGATCCCACGAGGAATATTGTCTAGACTTAAACTTAACTCTTTAGTCAAGTTATCTCCAAAACAAGTAAGTGAAGGGGGGAGGGGATTTGAGAAACTAATAATTGATGATTGTTTAAGTAACAAGTGAGAAAGATTCGAACTTTGTTGTTATCAATAGAAGAGAGAAACTACGGTATACGTGTTCCCCATACACTCTTAACGCGGTAATCCTAATAATAGTTATCCTTTCTTACTGTATCACATGTAAAGTGGTAAGATATGTATCGCCAAGTGCTTGGCCCGCCAAATAGGGAATTTCACTCTGCACCTTGGTCCGGCTATGTGTGTATAATTTAATAACCCTTACATTTACCTTATATTAGACATCATATCAATGTATGTCTTAGTTTTCACCCTTGCACCAATTGATATTACACTATTAGATAGTATCACACTAAATCTCTATTGATAATTCCTTTCTTATTACCTACCTCCTTGGTCCGGCAAGTAGCAACAAGGCGAGTTCTAACGTTGGCCACCGTTAAAAAAACTTCTAAACGAAAGAATTACCAATACATGCATCAACACTAGTAAATAATTACTTAGTTATTATTCATACGTTGTTAATTGCTCATGGTTCCCACAACCCTAGTTGTGGATTTAGCTACTCATGCTTGAATAACACAACTCATATTGTTAGAAGAAGCAAATTAAGAAATGAAATTGCCAAAGTTTGCAAATTATTTCCCAAGAAAATATCAAGAACTAACAGTATACAGTGGCGCCTCCCCCCCCCCAACCAAACCTTACAAACCCTATTTATAGAAAAACTTGTCCTAAACAAAAAGGAAACGAAATAAGGAAATAAAACTACTGGACACGGCTTCGATCGACGAGTCTGACCTATGGACCGTGGATCGACCTACGGTCCATAGGTCCCTTCCGTAGCTTGATACTTAGAAATTTTCCACAGAGGCTGGACCCTTCAAATTTCAGATACAAACAACGGGTATGCAATGCAGACCATAGGTTGACCTACAGTCTATGGGTCCCCTTCTGTGGCTCCACAGTTAGAACTTTCATCAGGAACTTCACCTCTCAGTTATCATTGACGGATGTGCAGGACGACCTGTGGGTCGACCTACAGTATGTCCCTCACCTCCGTAGTTCCACACTAAGTCAGACTTCCTTAATGATCATTCCACGCCAACCCATGACAAAACGTGACTGGACTTACGTTGTGTAGGTCACCTTATGTGGGTGGCTCCTTCTGCAAAATTTCAGTTGTCATCTCTCTCGACCTCATCCAAGCCTATTTCCTACAAATATAACATAATAAACATTAGTTCTAATACAAAATGGCCATATGAACACACAACTCTTAAGCGAAATGTATTAAAAATATCATAAACTCATGGTATATTAATGTCACGACCCAAGCCTAGGGCCTAGACGTGACATGGCGAATGAGGAACCCGAAGGAACCCCAAACAAGCCTCTCAAACTTGTCATCACACTTCATCGGTCGCGGAAGTGCATTCAACATTAATTAACGGGAAATAGGGACTAAGG
>JAJOOP010001285.1:0-19226 GCA_029582705.1 Solanum chacoense | reverse complement strand
GGGTCGTGGATAGCAACCTCAGAAATTGGTCCATGCATGGACCACGGTGGGACCTCTGGACCATAGGTGGGTCCAAGCCTCGTGGTCCAGTGGCCATCGATTGGCCAGAATTCTTCGACAAGTAACCATGACCAACTAGGATGGACCGTAAGTCAGTCGACGGTCCTTCGAGTCGGGGTTCCATGGTTCATGAGTTGGCAGTTATATTTTGGGGTATATGGGTCTTTTTTGATTTTAATTAAATCAATGTGGTGTCATTTTGCCTAAATGTAGACCACCTATATAAGGATTTTAGACCCCTAAACTCACTCAATTAATTCATTCTCTCAATTCCCAAAAGAAAAACCAAATTCTCTCTAGAAGGTGGAAGAAGAAGAAGGAGATTGAAGCTAAGTGAAGATCAAGTCTCCCAATCTTCAAGCTTTTGTGGGCATTTTTACTAAGGTATTATGGCTTTTCATCCATGGGATCCTTCCTCCCATGGATTCCCCTAGAATTCCACAATTTGAAGAAGAATTTCCCCAATTCTTACTAGGGTTTCTTCCAATGTTGTGGGTTATATTGAATGTTGATCCAATTGAGTAAATTGTGATTGTTTATGATTGAATTGATAGAATTGCATGTATTTAGGATGAAATTACATGTACCCATGCCTATCCTATGATCTTAGGGTTAAATCAATATAGTTGGGTTGATGACATATGAGGGAAACTCAACGGGCTAGACATATCCTTATAGGATTGATAAATTATGACTAAAATTGCTTGAGATTGAAGAATATATGATGAATATGATGTTAATTGTTTGAGAATAAATCTTAGATGACGATCATGAGAATTAGGGCTTTGAGAGTAAAGCTTATGATATGAATTGTTGGTAATTGATATTATTGTTGAGGAAGGGATACTTCACACATGAATTGGTTAATTATGAATGTACGAATATGAAAGGTTTACTCACATAAATGATTCTAGGTTGAAAGGGTTGCTCACCCAAAATGAATCTAGACTAAAATCTTATGTAATTGATGAGGCTAGAGGAGATTACCCTTGACCTCTATATGTAAGGATATGTGGTGATTCCCATACTCCTTATAATTGAACAAGAGGTGAGTCCCCATGTTCTTACCGTGATGAATGGACATGCACGCGAGTACCCATGCTCCTTATGAAATAATGTGGAGGCTAGTACCCGTGTCATATGACGAGATTTTGGAGGTGAATACCCGCGATATAAAAGTAAGTAAGGCTAGAGGCGAATACTCATTAGCCTTTATGAGCTAGGAATTGAGACGAATCCCCATATCTTTAAAAGTAAGTATGAGTAATGTGATTATGTTATGAAGTTGACTTGTTTGGAGTGTTTCTAGATATGCCTTCCATTGTGTAAGCTTGACTAGAGGCGGATGACCTATGTTTTGGCTAAGGATAAGTGAGGTTATTGAAGGAAGTATTCCTCTTTCATTATGATGATTATTATGTCATGATTATGCTTTTGCCTTATGTCTTGTGTTGACTAATGCTTATGATTATGTTGTTTATGCTAGCCATCATATTTATTACTTGATTGTACTAACGCTTACTCTTGCCTACATTCTTATCAAATGTAGGGTCCGACGCTCTCGATTCACACACTTGTGGCTAGGTGCATAGTTGATCAAGGAAGTGAAGCTTTGGTGAGTCCTCATTGTATTCCAGGATTGGATCACCCCTTTATCTCTTTCATGTCTTTCTTCTCATGTTGGACTATTGTATGGACTGCGTCCCAAGATTTTATATCTTATGTTAGATGGTTTGAGACAATGATCTCAGGCTTCCGCTGGTTTTATAAAAGACTTTGATTGTGTTGAAATGTTTTAATTTCTGCACCTTTTCTATTACTTTATATTATGATATGCTAAGTGGCTTGTATGAGGCCTCTTGAGTTCTTACACGCCTTGTTACATCTAGGGGGTACCCTGGGTCGTGACATATATATAGACAACCAAATGACACACAATCAATCCTTTACCGTTTATGGTTCTCATGGTTGTGTTAGTTTCAACCATGAA
Source organism: Solanum chacoense (assembly GCA_029582705.1). Classification (NCBI taxonomy): domain Eukaryota; kingdom Viridiplantae; phylum Streptophyta; class Magnoliopsida; order Solanales; family Solanaceae; genus Solanum; species Solanum chacoense. The sequence goes on along the minus strand of JAJOOP010001285.1, from coordinate 17,176 downwards.
CTCTTCCTAGTTTCATGAGTGTATAGAGAATGGACTTTTACAATCATCCTCTCTAAAGCGACATACACTTCAAACTCACATAGTGTAATCACCCTCCACGTTATTTTTATCTTTTTGACTTCGTTTCATTACCTAGAGCATTCTTGTAGCGACAACCGGTCCGTTGACCTTCGCTCCGATGACCCATTTCACTTTGGTGATGTTGCATCATTGAAGTGGCAATTAAGTGATTAAATAACTGAAACTCCTTTGTTATTTCGTTTTGCAGTTGAGTGTTTGAGAGCTTATTTTAGGTGATTTCTTGTGGGAATCTTTGATTTGAGCTGGGAGTGGTGGCAAGACTTTGTTCGTCTACCCAAAAGTTTTGTTTCCTATTTCTCCATCTTTTTCATCTTCAATGGTGTTTTTGTGAATTCTTGTTGCATGAATTGTTCTTAGGGTAATTGTTTTGGCTCAAATTGTGCCCATTTTGGCGGTACAAATTCCTTGAGCCATTTAGGACCTTTGACAGAGTCAATGTTGGAATTCCCAATAGGGTTCCAACATTTCCATTTTTACTTGATTTTTTAACTCCAATTGTAGTGTTTTTGGTTTCAAAATGCTCGTTTTAATGTTGTGCTTCTATTTTTAAGAGCGGGACAATGATCAGAGGCCATTCAGAAAGGCAAAGCTATAATAATGTGATTTCAGAGTGCCTGCGGTCTGCATTGATGTAGGCCATGGTTTCCTGATTTTTAGATTGAGGTTTTGATTGTAAATTAATGTTAAATTGTTGGAATTGTAGTCTATCATGCCTACTTGTTAGAAATCATGCCTAGGTGTTATTTGAGATTTTTAGGCCTTAATTTAAACGTAGTCTATAACTGCCTTTGTGGCTAGCCCTCTAACAAGTAGTGAATCATGCCTACCTGTTAAAAATCATGCCTTGTAGATGGTTATCACTCAGTTCCTACCATGAAGTGTATGATCAAATTGTCTTGACACAAAGTATACCCTAGGTCTAACATGGCATAGAGAACCCCGAAAGGACCTACATAGGTCACAAAGCATACATCATACAAGAAAATAGAAATAAAGATTTCAAAAGCAGCACTTTATATTTCAAAAGAGTTTGGCAAAGCGGAAGTCTAGCGGAAGTCTAGCGTAGTCTCAACAAGCCATCTAAACATCACAAAGAGTGGTTAGGACATAACCCATACACCACTGACATCAGCCGAAAACTAGAAAGACATAAAGCATGTAAAAGTGTCTCGGTTCTTGAAACATGTGGACTCACCAACTCTTAAATTTGATCGAATGATCAACTAGCCACGAGTGTGAGAAGTGGGAGCATCAAACTCTACATTAATGAAACAATATTGGAACAAGTATGCATTACTTCATGGAATGTACTAATTATGGCACAGTATGCATAATTAGACTTCATCACATGAAGAGTTTAACCATATGAGATATGACTAACATTTGAACATTTAAAGACTTGAAGATTTAGGTTGAAGTGGTTTCCCCTTGTTTATATGCATTTTGATGAGATTTGTATTCATGTTGGGTTGTTAGTTTTTCCCCTACTATATTCATGCTAGCTCAGAGGTACATTTCTACACCCTTAACTTTCTGAAATAACAATAACACCTGAAGGATGCAACTTATTTGAGTTGGACTTTGTAGAAGACAATACTCGATAAAGCTAGTAGAATTGCAGGTTTAACTATTCTATTGATTTCCTTAAACTTCACACCTGATACTCTCTACATTACACCTTATTTTACTTTCTCAAGCTAAAGTGTTGAGGTGTCCCCTTTAATGTATTAAATTGTTAAAAAAAAAGTAACAAGAATCAGATATGTAGACTTTAATGTAAGAGCTACCGATTCCAACAAAGATATATTTTTCTGTCTAAGAAATGTGTGTATTTGTGTAGTTTCCATTTAAATTTCTTTATTCTGTTTTGGAAGACAGACTAGGATTTAAAACTTATCCTTCTTGTGAAACTCTTATTTTCCTTATTTTAATTGCTAATTCTAATTTCTAAGTTGATTTTTAGAAGCAATTACTTCGTATTCCTTTATACAATGCATTTTATGGTTCTTGTTTTTCATTGTCATTCCATATACAGTTAATGTAAAGAAGAGATGATGGTAGAGATCGTGCAAGAGTCTTTTTGCTGAATCATGATAACTTTCGTACTCAAAAACTAACACTAAAAAATATAAAATCTATTTCAATTCTTTGACGTAGGGATAACTACAGTCAAATGTTATTAGTGGTAGTCTCAGTATCAATTGATTTCATAGTTTTCTTTTTCAAGGTGAGAAGCTGACATGTATGCTATGTCTTACATTGGTCTTTCATGATTAATATTTTTTCAAAAAGCTTTTTCTTTGAATAACGACAGAAAGTCAAGTTTCCAGTTTTTGCTTTCATTTTTTTATTTCTTACCCTCACTGATTGTATATCTTACACTGATCTTTAGAGTTGATGTTGTATACGTTGTTCGGCTGTTCCAGAGTGTCTATTATACAACTATCTTTAAAAGTTTAGTATGTCTTCCAATACAGAATAGAGAAATTTGTATGCTCATTTGGGATTGTGCTCATATCTAGTTTTGGTATTGGAATTCACACTAGTCATCAAAACACAATATGACATAATGTCTATTATTATGAGTGATGGTGCTTACTACTAAAAGAAGCTGAGATAGACCTAAAATCATAGTTGCGCGGACTCTTCACTTTTGATGCCGCACCCGGGTCAGTTTCTCCAAAAATACACTATTTTTGGTGAATTAGACACACACTTGTTGATACTTTTAAAGAGTCTGAGCAACATAGCCTAAAATGACATGAGATGAATTTCATGTGTAATAATTGGGTGTTGTTTCGAGTTCATTTATATATTTCTCTATATATCCCTAAAATATTTTCTTACACTCGTCCTGCAATGAAGAAGCTAGGTGAGTAGCTACATCAATAGTGCTACCTCTTGTCCATTTTGGTTGCGTCTCATTTATAGATGTCAATACAAGAGAATTGTCATAACTGTTCCTATAATGATCAGTTTTAACGATGCTTGAACCTTTTTGTTTGGCACTGTGATTCGATGTACTCAACTTCTTCAATGTATAGGTGATGCTCCTAGTGTTAGGAATTTGATTGGGAACAGTGGAGCATCGTGAAAAATCTAAAGGCACTGTTGATTTAACCAATGCTTCATTGTCTGCACTTGTTCTACTTGAATCAGTTACATTTTAGACAGACCGTATTGTATTTACGACCAATAAGGAGATTCAACGTAAAGAGGAAAGTTTTCGATAATTGTATTAATCATTTAGCAGAAAAGAGGATTGAGTACAAAAATTAATCACCTTAAGAAACTCAGAAACCTCTTAGCTGCACAAGCTCCTTGCAAGAAATAATCCAGGAAATGGAAGAGAGGATGCAACAAAGAATGCAAGAAAAATTCAACGCACAAAAAGATACCTTGGAACAAATGTTACAATGAACATCATTGCACAGATTGAGCGTCTAAATCCAGAATTTACACTTGATCCTAACATGTTAAGATTCAGTGTTCATTTGCCAAGAGACGAGTTTGCTCTTCAATTAATCAATAGTGTATTTGCTAGTAGTAACAATCAAGGTCAGTACAATTGTACATTTGTACGCATATGAAGCTCAAAGTTTTAATTCTATGGTCAGTCACATATAACATATATACACTTACAAATTTGAACTATACTATATATTATATGAGTAAAAACTTATGTATAAAACTAATATTAGCTTAGAAATAATGTGTATATTTGCTTATGAATCAACTTAGAAATAAGGGAAAGGAGGAAACAAAGGATGGTAGTGGGGTTGTGGGACTTTTGCAATTGAAATTTATATACATAACTTAATGCTCGGTATATCCTTCATTAATTTTTAAGAAGTTTAGTTTATCGTCTTTACATGAAACGATAAACTACAATCAAAATTCAATTATAGATTCCTACAAACTGTTTATTGTAGTCTGTCTTTATGTGGTGCAAGTCTTTTCGTAGTCTCATACAAATTGTTTATTAAGAAATGAAGGTGACTAGGGTTGTTTTTGTGTGGTGTCAATTTCAGTTGTGTCTTTGTGAGGTGAAACTTGTTACAAACAGGTCAACAACTCTTGTTGTGATTTCTTAACACTATTAGGACAATCTAATATATTTTAACAGAGGTTAAAGAAAAGAGGATGAAAATTGGGATGACTTTTACTTAACAAATGCTAAGTATAGGTCATTTTTCTTAATTTGTTTTTGGAAAGTAGTTTAGCTGAAAATTGATATAGTACAAGTTTTTTTGGGTATGAATAACTATTAGTGAAAGTTATTCTACTGGACAATGTTTTTGTTAGTCTCGTTTGATTTTCATAATCCTTTTATGTTTTTAAAAATTATTATATTGGCGTTGGACAGAGCATAAAAAGTGGAGGAAAGAACCTAACACTTCAATGGTGCAGGACAGGGTTAGCGGGGTCCTATTGATATATTGATTTATTCAATGATATTATTTATCCTCTTTTGTAGGTGTGGAAAATGAAAGAAAGGGAAGAAGATAGCAGTGAAGACGTTCTTGAATGTGTTTAATAATATATTTGAATTGTTGATAATTCTAATATTTATTTTGCTATCAAACGTTTTAATACTTATCGTAATTCTTTAATCATGTAAAACTTAACTAATCATTTGGATTGACATTTTGCTTTAGGAGAGTATTATTACTATAGCTTCTATTGGATATTTTGAATTTATGAATGTGTATGAAATTTTTTGGATGGACTAATTAAATGGTTCATATTGTATTATAATTTATCATGGATTGCTATTTGAAATAGACCATTTAAATAGGTAATGCAAATATTCCCATAGAAAAAGTAGATGTCGCAATAGGTGATAAAAATGTTGTAATATATCATGTAATAATACTGTGAAATAAGGAAAACAGTCGTAGTAATAAAGGTCAATGGCAATGTTTTAAACCGTTGCGCTTAAACACCATTTCCGTTGGGCCGGAGAGAAGATAAACCAATTTCATCGATGGCCCTATGGCAATGCTTTTTCAGAACCATTGCATCAACCGTTGACATAGCTTTATGGATACGCGAACTTCTGAAACAAGTGAGTAACCGTTGCAGTAGATCTATGGCATTGGTAGTTCTGTCTATAGCAATAGTTTTTACTGCGTTGTCATAGGCCTATTTTCCAGTAGTGTGATGATGAATGTTACCAAAGGGGAGATATTGTAACACCTCAGAAAATTGAAGTTTAGTTGGAAAGAAAATGTTCAGTTTTTGGCACCGATGCAGAAGTCTACGAGTCCTACCTACGGACTATAGAAGTTCTACAAGTTGTAGGACTTTGTTTGAGATTTAGAAATATCAAGTCTCTGATGTTTGACCTATGAGTGAACATGACGAGTCGTAGGGTGTTTTATGGGCCGTAAGAGAGTTTCATAAAAGGGATTGAGACTTAGTGAGATTTTGGGCTTAAAGATGAGTTTTACGAAAGAGGTCTACGGACCATATAGTGGACGACGACCCGTAGAATGGTCTCATGAAAGTTGAATCGACTTTCATCCTCAGTAACAAGTTCTAAAGTTGACCAGGATGGCTTGTAGAAAGACCTACGGATCATAGGTCCAAATCCTAGACCCTATATGGTAGTTTTTAGGTTACGGTGTTTTTGTGTTTTCCTACCCTATAAACCCCTAAACTACGTTTTTTTGCCCTATAACTACCCTATAACCATTTTCAATCTTTCAAACTAAGCCTAAATTCTCTCATTCAGTCAAACTCTCCCAAAACCTCTGAAGTGTTCTTCTCCAAATTCTCCCAAGAGCTCCAAGGTAAAGGTTAGGCTTTCAAGCGCTTTGAGGTATAATTCTCCATTAATTTTATGCTTTGATTGCTAAGGTATGTGGGAATTATCATTTTCATTCGTTGGATCTCAAAGAGACACTCATATTTCCAATTCAATTTCACCCAGTTTTCTAGAGTTTTATGCAAATCTCCATGCGTCCTACTTTTTATGATTCAATTATTCATTTTCAATCTTATTATGCATGATTTGATTCAATTACATGTTTTTCAATTTATTTCATAAGGACTTATGCCTATGACAACTTTATGAACATGATTATGCATTATGATTTTTAACCTATGAATTATGCTTATGAAAACTATGTATAGTTTATGAAAATGATGATTTATGAACTATGGATATTGTTTTAGATAAGTATCAATGATTTGTGAAAGGTTTTGTCACATATAAATGAAATCATGATTTAGATGCTTAGAAAGGTAAGTGTATAAGATGAAAGTTTTATGAAATCATGATTTGAATGGAGCTACTCTATGATGAATTTTGATTTGATTGGTAGTTTAATTATACTTTTTCAAAATTTTTGATATGAATATGATTATGTCTTATCCATTGGGATTTAGTTAGCACCGAGAAGACATGGGATGGAGGCCTTACTACTAATAGAGGTTTGGTCTTTAGTATCATTTCCCTAGTCCCAAACTACATGCACCCGTAGAATTGTCTTAAATAACCTGACTAGTGGATCCACAACAACAATTATGAATGAATGTTATGGAATCCTACCTTGGCAAGTTGTTTCCGCATTTTTTAGTATGAGGGTTACATCAGATTCAATGTTATAATTCTCATGGTATTATTGTCGATTCACGGTAAATATCCCATAAATGAACTATGCTTTATTTAAAGGTTTTATGAAAGATTCTCAAATGATTTTAAGAATGCATTGACCTTGTTTCTAATTAATGAATTCTTTAAAGGCTATTTTACTAAGCTTAACTTGGTCATGCATATCATGTTTAAATTTCTCCATATGACCATGCCTATGTTTTATGCATTTTCCCTATACTTACTACATTCAGTATACTAATGCACATTTGTGCCTTTATTGTCATATATAATTGGGTCCGACGCCTTTTCTCCTGAACATGCTTAGATCGGGATTGATTAGCTTGAATATTTGGATTGGTGAGTCCTCATGCTCCGAGAACAAGGCCAATGATGTTCTTATTGTTTTTTATAGATCTTCTTTCAAACTTGTACGTGGTGTATGGGTTACATCCCAACCACTCTTATGATGTAAGAAAGGCTTGTGTCAGACTTAGTTGTATTTGGTGTATTTCTTACGTATTATGTTGGTATTGTTTATGTCATCTTATGATTTGAGATTTATATTATCTATATAACTTAATTTATATATTCATTATTGATGAGTCCACCATTTGGACTCATTAGGGCTATATTTTGATAGAATTAGTGTCCTCAAATGCATATTTTGTCTCAATATCTGATGAAAATCCTTAAGTTTCATGTATTTAGAGTTTGAGGCGAAGCATGGACACTACTTGGCAAGAAGGAACAAGGCGGCTGAAAAGAACGAAGAAATGAAAGCCTGAAGATCGCCGAGCCCAGTTGGGGAGTCGCTGATGGGCATGGAGATCGCCTTTTGTTCCAGTGTGCTGAGCCCAGAAGAAAAAGGTCAAGTTGGCGATGAAATGGGGCAGTTGGCGTGTCGCCGAGCTATTCCGTGAAGCAATACCATATCACCCAATGACTCAAAACGTGAAGAGGCTGAAGGCAAAAATAGGAAGGCGATGAAATTCACGAAACGGCGGATCACCGATATCGCCGAGTGTATCGGTGATCCCAACTAACTTCGCCGAAGGGTCCTTTGTAGCACAAATTTTCAAACACTATAAATACTTGTCTTAAATTCCTACATAATTATCACTATAATTATTAGAACTTTTTACAGTTTTTGAGAGAGTCTAAGTTTTAGAGGGTTTTGGAGACACTGTTCTAAGACCTTGAAGATTCAAAGGGTTTCAACTCCAAGAAATTAGACTTGGGTCTTGAATATTCTTCACTCTTGACATGTTTTAAAACTGAATTCTTCATACCTAGTTGATGAAAATTGATATTGATATAAATTTTTATCTCTTTTACATGTCTAGCTAAAACCCTAATTTTTGGGGTGTGATTTTGTGAATATGGGTTAGATTATCAGTTGGGTCTTGCTTGTTGATGGTTTATTTATTGTTTATATGTGATTTCTTTTAGTAGTTGTGTATGAACTTAATGGAATTGTAGTTGTAAATACGATTTCATCTTAGTGGTTTTGGCTTGCTCGAGAGAGAGGTCGTAAAACTAAGACTACTAAATTGATTGCCGACGGTATTGGGTCGACATGGATTTAGCTCGAGAGAGTGAATCCTAGTCCTTCTCCCACACATTCAGCTCGAGAGAGTGAATGGGTTAAGACGGAGGTTGTGTTTAATGCGACAACTCGGTGTTCGAGAGAAACCGAGTTGATTCGGGGTAAGTTGTTGGAGAGAGAATATACCCCCACTATAGTCTAGCCTAGTCACAAATACTCAACAATTTCCTATCAAAAGCATGTACCCGATGATTTAGTCTATTTCGTATTCCTATCACATCCCAAGAATCCCGTCTCTCAATCTCGTTTTTGTATTTTTTTTCTATTTTTAGTTGTTAATTAATACAAAAACCCCATTGGTAATTGACGCTTGCGTCACCCCTTAGATTTTGTATGTTTTTTTTTGTTAATATTTATAGCTATGACTAATTAGAACTTAATTTTATTTTTCTATTAATTCTCAAAACCACTCCCTTGGGACTCGACCCCAACCCTTGGTTGGGTTACTTTACTATTGTACGATCGTAGATACTTGAATTGGAAGTTGTGTCTTGATTTCACAAACATCAAAATGGCGCTGCTGCCGGGGTGTGGTGTTATTTGAAAATTTTTAGTCAAGTAAAATTTTTTGGTTTTCTTAGTTGTAGTCTACTTAGTTAATTTTTAGTTTTGTTTTGCTCGTTGGTACTTTAAAGTAGAGGAGGTGAGTATATCTAACAGTACTTGTGAGCTAATGGATTTTCCTCCATTAGAAGTAATGATGTTCCAGGATTGCATCCTAACCTTCAAGCAATTGGAAGGTGAACGGATCCATAAATTATGGGCAAGGTTTAAATAATTGATAACTCAATGCCCACTCATGACATTCCCGACATAGCCCTCCTTAACTGTTTCTACAGAAGTCTTGGTCCTGGAAACAACATGTTGGTCGACCAACTCATTCCGGGAGGAATTGCAAAACAGTCATATGTGATAGCAGCCCAACGACTTAATCAAATGGTTGAAATGAACCAAGAAGTAGAAAAGCACTTCATGTTGGCCGCACCAATGACTCAGATTGATGAGTTAACCAAAAAGATGAAGGTGATCAAAGTCCAATGCAAAAGGAAGGATAAATACATCCATCCTCATGAGTGAAGAAGGCCAAAGGACAATAAGGTAAAACGCATTGAGGGAATTCTCTCAATCATTCTCCACAAGGTGACTGAGCAGGATAGAGAGCTGGAAGAAATGAAGAAGGGCATCAAAGTGATGAAGCAAATGATTGGTTCTCATTCCAAAGTTGTCCAGCTGCTCGAGAACCTTATGGGTCATGCGTTGACCTGTCTCAACTCGCAGCAAAATAATGGGTTGCCTAGTGATACTATGGCTAACCCCAAAAATGAGGTTTGAGTGTTGACTTGCGTCGTGCCACGACGTTAACTAAGGCGTTGTTTAGGAGGCAACCCAAAACCCTTAAATGCTTTAGTTTTACTTTTGTAAATAATGATGTGTTGGTTGTGCATGTTTAAATGAGGAAAGTGTTTGGAGAATGCAGTTTGGCGAGCAAATGGTCCAGCTGGCGCATCGCCGAAGAAGTCGGTGTGCCCGACTTGACCTGTCATTTCGCCCAACACAATTTCAACTCAGAGCCTGTAAAACTCGGCGATCTCAAGAGCAGTTTGGCGAGTCGCCAACCAGGTCGACGACCACGATTAAGACCGCCGTCTTAACCCCCAAGAAAATGCAGGTCCTGTAGAAATTAATTGGGTAAGTGACCATTCGGTGCTTCACCGAGTGGATCGGTGGACGCGACTAACGTCACTAAATGGACGCGAACTGGACGCTTATATATGGCCAAAAGTTTTAAAGTTCCAAACTCTTTACTTTCCCTCGCTTTCAAACTTCACAAACGCGCACCAATTTAGTATTTTCAATATTCTTGCTTTCCATTAGTATTTTAATTGTTGACTGGTCCTCAGAACAAGGATTCCTTTGCCGCCTAGCATTTCAATCCTACTTTAATCGGCATCTGAGGTTGGTTTCCAAATCCCGAGTTTACTTTCAAAAAATTTGTACTTATTTGCAATGATCGTATTGTATTGTCGTGTGTTGGGCCTCTCTGATAGGATTAGATTGTTTAAATGCCAATTTTAAGTTAATAATCTTTCCCGTATTATTTTGATCATCAAATGCTTATCAATTCGTGCTTTTAGATGAATGAAATTTTATGAGGTTGTACTTGCGTGTTGTTTAGATAGGTTGGGTGAAGTTTGATTAGCCCGCGTTTGTGCTAATTGACGTAAATTTATCAATGATAGAGCGGGTGACACCAATTTTAAAGGCAATTGTCGTTAAATGGCCAAATTTGGCAAAATCGAAAAAAGTCTTAGTATTTTGGGGTGATGGGTTCTATGGGTCTAAGCCTAATTTAACTATTTCATGTGTTGATTTTGCTTTCGGGGGTGCGAGGTTGAATTTGAGAAGATGGATTGAAAATAGGCACCTTGGGCCGTTTGGTTAGCTGGGTCGAGCTCGCTGAACCACTCGGCGATTCGCCTAACGTGCCCATCTCGCCTTTAAATTCATGCTATATTTGTCATTGGTTTCTATAACTTTCGGCGAGAAGCCTGAGGTCACCAAAAGCACTCGGCGACTCACCAATCGTATTCTCGATCACCCTTTGTCTGCACTCTTAAAACCCTTGTTGCACTGTAACTTTTGGCAAACAAACCCTTGCTCACCTAGAGTAGTCGGTGATTCACCGAAAGGGCCTTCCCATCGCCGACTTGCCATAATTTTTAAGCCAATCTAGCTCGCCAAAGAAGTTCGACGACTCGCCGACTGGATCAGTGAGTCTGTCTGCAATTAAATCTCTGTGCTTCAATGTGATTGTTATTTAACTTGCCTTTAATGTTTTGGAAATATGGTTCGGACTAATCTAACCATGCTACCCTAGAAGAAAGCACGGGGTATTACTATAAACGAAGGGGGATCAGGTCCTCCAAAGAACAGAAGACAAGAACTCCCACCGGGAGACAAAGGAAAATGAAAGAAGCATATAGCTAAGAAAGTAGCCACTGACAATCGGACTGAGTTGTCTGAACCTTAATACGAGCATCCCTTTATTAACCGAAGGAATAGGCTCCGAGCTACTTCTCAATCCACATCCACCAGAGTTCCCTCAATTGTCACTCCTCCTGAAGCAGATTCAATGCCAGCCCAGGCACCTCCAGTGACCCTTGCACTCCCTATTGTTCCCCCACCTAGGCTTCTAAATAGATTGAAAGGTGATGGTTTACGAACCATCCTTGAGGAGAAGCTACTCTCGACAGAAGGCTTAGATGGAAAGTATTCAGAAGTGGGGGAGACTCTCCGCTACCATGAGTTTGAGCAGTTCACCAGGCCCTGAGGCCCTTAAATTCCTACCTGGGTCCGGGACTTCTATACAACTTATAGGGAGTTGGTGCCCAAGAGAAAGAAGAAGGCGAGTGAGTTCAGACTGGTGAAGTCAGTCATGGTCAGAGGAAGGGAAGTTGAGTGCAGCAGTGAACATAGTAACACTATACTGGATAGACCGCTGCATTCTTCATTTCCTTACAAGGGATTGCCCATTGCTTAGTCCCTAGATGACTTGAAGGGTTGGTTGTCCCCTCTGATTTTCTACACCACCCAAGGTGGATTGAGGTGGACGACCCCTATTGAGAAGAGGGACTTAAGCATTGCTACTAGGTTCTGGTTTGGCTTTATCAATAGCACCATAATGCCATCCCAGAACGAGTCCATTTTGCGCCATCTGAAAGCAGCTTGCCTTGGTTCTATCATGTCTAGGAGATGCATTGACCTGGACTGTTGATTTAATAAGATATGGCCATAAGAGCCAAACAGAAAGACTTATCTGCCATTCCCAGTCCTGATCACTAAGTTGTGCTGGCATGTCGGAGTACATCGGGACAATGCGAGAGATATTGAGGTCACCCCTTCATCCTCTACTGACATCTAGCGTATTGAGGCCGAGTACATACAAGAGGAGGATAATGGGAGGAGAGCAGTTCCGGCAGATATTTCTCCGGATGTTGACCTTGACTCGTTACCTGTAGAGGTATCTTCGCCTACTCCATTTTTTAGGCCTTCAGGTACATCCGTTCATTCCTCTTCTTCGCAGCCCCGAGGTGCTTCCTCCTCCTCCCAGCCTATCAGGATTACTCAGGTCATGATCCTAAAGATAGGGAATTTGGCCCAATCAGCTGATATACGGGCAACCAGACTCTAGAGATCCATCCCTGGGATGATCGATAGAGCCATACTTACTAAACTCACCCCCCTCCTAACTTTTGTTGATGAGTTGACAGTGAGAGTCACAACTTGTGAGAGCAGACAAGGGGAGGCCTCTGAGGTGACGGCTTTGAAAGCCGAGGTAGCAGAATTGAGAAAGGATGTGGTCTATCTAAAGTCTATCAACTTCAATTCATTAAAAGAAGCTGCTGATGATGAAGATTCCCCAGAGACTTAAGAGATTCCTCTGGACACCACCGTAGAAGTACAGAGAGATGGCACAACAGAGGAAGAGTCAGATGCTGAGACTGATGAGGAGATGATTGAGCATCAAAAGGATAGCATATTTAGAGATTTGCCAGATCTTGTAGAGACGGTTGTGCAGCCGGTGATCCAGACATCGCTGACTGAGACGTCCACAGCAGCTCATATTGGATCTGGCACTGTTATTTTTTATGAGGTTACTCCAAGCACTGATGCCCAAGTACAGACTGTTGCACCGGGCACTGAGGCCCAGATAGATGGAGAGACTGCATAGACAGGATCCTTTCTTTACCTTCCTCTCTGTCTTACTTTTGCTCACTTTTTGGATACTTTAATTCAGTTGCATTTGAGGACAAATGATTTTTGTTTGTGGTGAGCCCATCTTGGTGCATATTTGTTTTATTTATATATTTGGGTTGGAATTTATATTTGTGTTAATACTGCATTTTTGTGGATGTTTGAGCTCGTGGCTTCGTATTTTAAATTGCAAAATGATTTTGACCCTTCTGAAAATATTTGCCACCTCTTGTATGTACTTGAATGTGGCTGTTCTACAGCAAATTTGAGTCTCGGTTTTGATCAATATCGATGACTCAAATAGTGCTCATAATCGAATGAACATGAATGTGCGGCTACGATGAGACCAATTGAAGTTACTTAGTCAATATGTGAACTCTTTGCATCTCAGTATGACTAGCCAATTATCAAATTGATTCTCTTGTGATGAACGTTGCACACTAGAGAAAGTGTGGAGTCTTATTTGACTTTGGTGTCGATGTCTTGTGTGATGAGCGTACTGTAAACCATGCATGATAACACCTAAAATTTGCCCCGTTGGTCCAGTCAACTATGTAAGGCTATCTCTTGATATGATCTTAGGCAATTTCATAGAGTGTGAGCCAATTTGACATATACCTCTTTTGTGGCCTACCTTGTGAGTGTGTGAACCTCTTTTGAACCCCCCTTAGCCTTACCTTTCTTTGGAAGAAACTTGATGAAAACATGACCTTTCTTAAATCCATTACCCATAATCCTCGTGATTTGTGGTTGATTGAATAGCCAACTAGGTCAAAAGCCTAAGTTGGGGGGTGTGGTGAAAAGAAAAGGCAAGTCAAGAAGTGCAAGAAAAGTCCCATTTAACCCATGGTGTTGAGAAAAATGGAACCCCTCCATACAAAAAAAAGGTAACATAAAAGAAAAAGAAAAAGTTGTGAAATAAAGTTATGAGAAATGTCAAAAGAAATGGGGTTCCGAATAATCCATGGAAGTGAATAATGGGATGACTTATGAGCACTAAAGAAAATGATGAAAGAAGAGGAAATGGAGTGTTGAAAACACCACATTTTACAAGGATGAAAGTCACTGAGCCTAAATGACCATACCTTTGCACTAAGCCTCATTACAAGCCTTAAAAAGACCTTTTTTTTTTTTTATCTTGAGTGAGCTGAAATAATTGTTGATTGGAAAATACGGGTAAACCTATGGGTGAAAGCATGTATTCTGTTCTTCTTTGTGAGAGTGAGCATTGCATTTGATTCTAGAATTTTAAATGATTAAACCATTGTGTGAATATGGAATCATTTTTCGTGTGAGGGAATTTGAACACTTTAGTTGAGCTTGAACTTGCATTTGAAGCAAGTATTGTGAACTTGTGAATCTTTGATAATGGTGTGTCACAACTTAAGTCTTTGAGTATACAATTGATTCTTGCATGAGTAAATTGAGTCTTGTTGTGTACATTCATGATTGAGTTTTGTATAGCACTGTTTGAAACATCCTTTCTAAACGGTTGAAATTGAGTTTTACTTGAGGACAACCAAAAGTTTAAGTTGAGGGTGTTGATGAGTGCACAATTTGGACTCATTTAGGGCTATATTTTGTCTCAATATTTGATGAAAATCCTTAAGTTTTAGGTATTTAGAGTTTTAGGCAAAGCATGGACACTACTTGGCAAGAAGGAACAAGGCGGCTGAAAAGAACGAAGAAATGAAGGCCTGAAGATCGCCTAGCCCAGTTGGTGAGTCGCCGATGGGCCTGGAGATCGCCTTTTGTTCCAGTGTGTTGTGCCTTGAAGGAAAAGGTCAAGTTGGCAATGAAATGGAGCAATCGGCGTGTCGCTGAGCAGTTCCGCGAAGCAGTACCATATCGCCCAACGACTCAAAACGTGAAGAGGCTAAAGGCTAAAACAGGAAAGTGATGAAATTGACCAAACGGCGGATCGCTGAGTGTATCGGCGATCCCAACTAACTTCGCCGAAGGGTCCTCTGTAGCACAAATTTTCAAACACTGTAAATACTTTTCTTAAATTCCTACATAATTATCACTATTATTATTAGAACTTTTTAATGTTTTTGAAAGAGTCTAAGTTTTAGAGGGTTTCAGAGACTTTGTTCTAAGACCTTGAAGATTCAAAAGGTTTCAACTCCAACAAATTGGACTTGGGTCTTGAAGATTTTTCACTCTTGACGTGTTTTAAGACTTAATTCTTCATACCCAGTTGATGGAAACTGATATTGATATAAATTTTTATCTCTTTTACATGTCTAGCTAAAGCCCAAATTCTTGGGGTGTGATTTTGTGAATATGGGTTAGATTATCTATTGGGTCTTGCTTGTTGATGGTTTATTTGTTGTTTAGATGTGAATTCGTTTAGTAGTTGTGTATGAACTTAATGGAATTGTAGTTGCAAATACGATTTCATCTTAGTGTTTTTGGCTTGCTTGAGAGAGAGGTCGTAAAACTAAGACTACTAAATTGATTGCCGGTGGTATTGCGTTGACATGGGTTCAGCTCGAGAGACTGAATCCTAGTCCATCTCCCACACATTCAGCTCGAGAGAGTGAAAGGGTTAAGGTGGAGGCTGTGCTTAATACGGCAACTCGGTGTTCGAGAGAAACTAAGTTTATTCGGGGTAAGTTGCTGGAGAGAGAATATACCCCCACTATAGTCTAGCCTAGTCACAAATACTCAAAAATTTACTATCAAAAGCATGTACCCGATGATTTAGTCTATTCCATATTCCTATCACATCCCAAGAATCCCGTCTCTCTATCTCATTTTCATTTTCAATTTTTAGTTGTTAATTAATATAGAAAACCCATTGATAATTGACGCTTGCGTCACCCCTTAGATTTAGTATGTTTTTATTTGTTAATATTTATATCTATGACTAATTAGAACTTAATTTTATTTTTCTATTAATTCTCAAAATTACTCCCTTGGGACTCGACCCTAACCCTTGGTTAGGTTACTTTACTATTGTACGATCGTAGACACTTGAACTCGAAGGTGTGTCTTGATTATGCAAACATCAATTATATCGTGATTATGTCAAGTGGCTCATTTAGGTTCTCTCGGGATCCTATTTGACATGAACACCTAAGGGGTACTTTGGGTCATGAAAGGTCTTATTGGACCACAAGTCATATATGACTTGCTGGGACTAATAGTTTGGTCACTTGGTTGTTCATTTGGATTCTATGAAAGTTTTTGTGTTTTGGAGCTTTTGAAATTTAAACGGTTGCCTTCTATAAAAATTAGAGGAAGACGACCATAGAATGCACTTCTGACAGTTCTAGTGGCTGCAAAACGTTGAGTTTGGCTTAAAAAGACCTTCAGTGGATCCCAAGGCTTCTAGTCTCATCTCGAGCGCCTTTGTAAAACTTTGCTTAAAACAAAGTTTTGGGTGAGATGAACTTTTTGTTGAGACGACCTCGATTCGAAGTTTTGTCATCTCCGTTGAGTCTTAAATGCCAAATTGGTTGGATAGCATATTTGGTTTGCATTGGTGGGTCCCCAATCTAATTTTGAAGGCCCGTTGGAGACTTCGAACTTTTATCCCAAGTGTTGATGTACCATCTGCAAGGCTCGCACATGCAACTTGGCACCTACAGAGTTGAATCTGCTCCTATAGGTTGGCTCTGTTTGTAGGTATCGCTCCTACGGACATGCCATCAACTCATGCGGGCAATATGTCATAATCTGATCATATTTTGACGCTTTGTAGTTATGAAAGCTAACGGACAAGGTAAAGATGAATCTACGAAAAGAGGAGAAAACATTGAAAAAAGTGTAAAACTCCCAGTTGATGACCACCAAGCACAATGGACGGAATTTGATACGCTCAAATTACATCTCCCTAAAGAAGTCTAACCGATCGTTATCAAGTAAAGAGCCCAACTTGTAGGTTAGGGTCGATCCCACGAGAAATATGGTTTAGACTTAACTTTAACTTACAATTATATTCATTTAGTCAACATATTTCTGAGACAAGTAAGTAAAGGGGGGGGGGGGGATTTGTGTAACAATTAACTAATTGTTGTTTAGGGAACAGGTGAGCAAGATTCGAACTTTAGCTGTTATCAATAAGAAAAAGTAATTAGGGTGTGTGTTCCCCATAAGCTCATAATGCGGTAATCCTAGTAATATCA
>JAJOOP010001284.1:0-24546 GCA_029582705.1 Solanum chacoense | reverse complement strand
TGGTAGATTAAATGTCCCTCCTTGTTACTTAAAGTCTTGAATGCATGAATGTGTGAAGTGGGCAGAACTAAGAAATGGTGCCCTTTCTATAAATGCTAAAAGAGGAATTCTAGGCCAAAACTTGAATCGGCAGAACTAAGAAATGGTGCCCCTTCATAAGTCTAGCTTTCTTAAGTAAATGTGAAACCTTGAAGTGGTGAACCCTAGGGGTAATGACTTTCTTATTGAGTGAAATGATAGACTTAGAGATGTATGGAGCCGGAACGGCATGAAAATCCTTATCTAAGAAAGTCAAATGAGCTATCCTTATGAACCTTGATTGGCCATAACTAAGAAATGGGGCCAATCAAGGTTCATAAGGATATGTTTTTTTTATGAAATGTTTTCTTGGTAAAGAAAGTTTTTAATTCCTTATGGTTTTAGTATCTATGCGATGAATGAATGCTAAGAGGCTTGTATTAGACCTCTTCGAGGTCGAGTACGCCGGTTACGACTAGGAGGTGCTCCTGGGTCGTGACAGTTTTACAATCATCCGAAGCATAACAAGAATGAAGTAAATCCATACCAAGAATAACATCAAAATCTAACATATCAAGCTCTACAAGATCAACATGAGTGACTCTATGGGGTTCGGAGACGGGAACTATTCTATAGACTCTCTTAACCACAATAGATTCATCAATAGGAGTAGAGACAGAAAAATGGTCTAATAATACATCAGGAGAAACATCAAATCTCATAGCCACATATGGCGTCACAAAATATAAAGTAGCACCGGGGTCAAGTAAAGCATAAACATCAAGATGAAAAACTTTCAACATACCAGTAACCACATTGGGAAAACTCTCTTGCTCGTGTCGAGTTTGGCGTGCATAGATTTGTTTTGATTTGGAGCATTTGAACCCGAACCACTAGGCGTAGCTTGCCTAACTTCTCTTCCCTTAGTAGTAAATGATGGACAATCCCTTATCTTGTGACCACTCTTACCGTAACCAAAACAACCATTCATACCAACTAAGCATTTACCATCATGCTTCCTTCCACAGCTAGTACAAGTAGACAAATAAGATCCACCATCATTTCCTCCTTGAAGCTTAGGGTTAGGTACCCTATCTTTCTTGAACTTTGGAACCAAAGCATTAGAGGAACCTTGACCAGAGAACCTTTTTTGGAATCTAGAATGATCATGTCCATTCAACCTCGAATGTGAAACATCACCATCACCGTTCTTTGCCCTCCTTGCCTCCTTAGATCTTTCATTAATATTTTCTTCTTCAATTTGTTGAGCATGTGTCATTAGGCGAGAAATATCAATTTCATTAATGAGCATGGAGGTACGACATTACTTAACCATCATTTCAAACACACCCAAAACAAACTTACTGATCCTTGTCCTAGAGTTGACAATCATAAAAGGAGCATATTTGGACAATTGTGTGAATTTCAAAACATATTCTTTCACACTCATATTTCCTTGACGAAGGTTAATGAACTCAAATACTTTTGTCTCCATCATCTCTAGGGGAAATAACCTATCAACAAAAGCAACCTTAAACTTTTCTCAATCAAGAGGACCCGCATCAACCGCCCTATCTTCCTTCCATTGTTTAAACCAAACTTGAGCAACACCCTTAAGTTGATAAGCATCCAATTCAGTTTTTTCCACCAAAGTCACTTCCATGATCATCAAAATATTGTATACCTCATCAATGAACTCTTGAGAATCTTCCTCAACCTCGGAAACATGAAACTCCGCGGGATTCATTCTAATGAAGTCCCTCACTCTAGTTGCCTCCGTACCCACATTTGGGGTCACGGGGACCATAACCTCCCTATTGAATTGAGTAGTTATAGCCTGAGCCGATACTTAAAAAACGGCTCCCAATTTGGCATGAGTCACTTCCTCGGTCAAAGGGCCGACCATAATTTGATGAGCTTCGTGTTCCATATTCTCACCCACATTCCTTCTAACGTATTCCCTTCGAGGGGACATATCCTTAAAAGCAATGGATAAGGATTAGGAGAGACATATAGAGTTACACTCTATCGCATGACTTTCGAATGATGAAAGAATTGGAGTTTCATAAACATCTTATAGTCTTTTATTCATAAATATGACACACTTCACAGTCATGAACAATACTGTACTCGATGTGGCTTCTGAGACATTCTAGGACCTTTCTAAACCTTGTTCTCTAAATACCAAGATTGTCACGACTCAAAGTATACCCTAGACGTAACATGGAGTATAAGACCTCTAGAGGTTCTGCACAATCCACTTAGCATACATCATACAAGATAATAGAAATAAAGATTTCAAAGTCATAGTCTTACATCAGAAAAAAGTTTGACAAAGTGCATGTCTAACAAAAGTCTCAACTAGCCATCTATTGCATCATAAGGAAAGTGATTGAGACATAATCCATACATCACATACAAAGTCTGAAAACTAAAATAAAGAAAGCAATAAATGTGTCTCGATCCTCGAAACATGAGGACTTACCAATTCTTGAGCGTCCAAAGATCAACTAGCCACGAGTGTGAGAGGTAGGAGAATCAGAACCTATATTAGTGAAACAATGTAGGTATACATATGCATTAGTACATGAAATGTGTTAAGTATGATATAAATGCATAAGAGTTATGAAATCATGCTAAAAAGACTTTACATGGCATGCAATGACCAAACTAAATCACAAGATAAAGGGTTAGAAAACATAAGTCATAATCATGGTCAGTGCATGGAATCCGATGTCTATCCCACACTGAAAAAAGAGATTGTCCTACTTTCCAAGCTAAGGACCATAGGTGAATCCACTAACTATGTCTTTGTAAGACAAATCCTATGGTGACACATAGTTATGGGATAATAAGATTGTTACTAAAGACTTAATCTTTACTAACGGGAGAGACCTTATCTCAGTATCCTTTCAGTGCTAAGTATAAATCCCACATAATAGTCATTAAAAATATTCATCATATCTTTCATGGAAAGACATAGTTAAGCAACCAATTCGATGTAAAGTTCATTTAGAATAGCTCCTTAATCTTGATTCAACTTACATGAGAAAACCTTACAACCTTATGAATCCTTTGGTGAGAAAACCTTTCACAATCATGTTCTTATTATTATGTGAGTAAGACTTTCACAACAAGTGAATACTACTCTCAAAGCATCCTCAAATAATTTACATCAACTTCATAAAAACATGATATCTTCATAAGTTCATCTTTCATAGTTCATAGGCTTCATCATGTGTTCATAGACTAAAAATCATGGATAATACATGAGTTCATATGAATTCAACTCAAAATCATGTAAATACTTTGAATTCATGCATTAGAAGATAAGAAACAAGTAATTGAAAAGAACCCATGAAGATTTAATAAAACCCCAACTTTGAATTGGGAATCTAACTTTGTAAAACTTGAAGATTTTAGGAACCCTATGGAGGAAAGGACTCCATAGGTGAAGGATAACATACCTTAGTAATCAATGTCCACAATCTATGGTGAATTGGAGTTCTTCAAGTGAAACCCTTCTTCTTCTTCTTCTTTAGCTTTAGAGAGAAAATTTTGGGGATGAACTTGGAGGGAAATTGTGATTTAGGTGAATGATTTATAATGGATATTTTTAGGACTTAATTCACTTATATAGGTCTTGAAATAGGGGTTAAAACAACATAGTTTAGGTGTTAAATATATAGGGGAAAGACTAAAATGACCCTAGACTAAAAGTGTACATGGTGACTTGAAAAGGGTAGGGCGGTCCTTTTAAGGCACCACTGACCGTTTAAGGAACCGTCCAGGAGACCCCCTCCTTGGAAGCCCCTAAACGACTGGGCTAACTCACCTAAATGGGTCGTACAACCTTATACTAGCCGCTTAGGGAGCCGTCTAGGTGACCTTGAGTCCTGACAACCCTAAACGGCAAATCCAGTTGCCTTAAACAATCAACGGTGTCTTAAACGAACCGTTTAGGGTCTCGTGAAAGGTCCTTGACCTGTTTTAGGCCTGTGGACTTGCTCGTTAGGTCATTTTAACCTTTCTAAAGTTTGAGGTGTTACAAATGTTTCACTATTTTAGATGACATTGTTAAATTTTTATTAAGTATTTTTAATGTATTATATTTATTACACAATTCAAGATATTCACACAATTTTTCATCAATTTCATGTCAAATTTTAGCTACATTATATGAAATTTGTAGCTATAATTTCTTATAAATTTGTAGCAAAACATACATAATTGACACACAAATGATAATATGTATACATATCTTTATAAAAATAAAGAACGTTTTAGTTACAATTTATATCTCATATGAAGTGTGAAATTTTAGATATGAAAATTTGAATTTATAGTTATACTTATACTTCTATAATTGCCTCGTAGAAAGAACATAGCTAAACATTTCACTTTTGTAGCAAATAATTTTTTAAGCATTAGTATTATATATTTCTTGGCTATGATATGAATTCTTAGCTACAATTCAAAAATATTTATGACAAATACTTTATGTTATAGTTATGAGTTTTTTAATTCATACCTAAATATGGGTACTGTTGTCACGAGATAAGTTATAAAATTAGCCACACCATTTTTAATTATCTGGCAAATAAATTGAATCTTTTGTTACAATATAACACCTTATGACTATTATAAAAAAATAGCGATAAATATAATTTATCGTATCACAAGAATAAAATAACTGGTTATAATCTATAAGTATATTTTTCATGGCAGAAACTTGCTTTTGTTCTAATTACAGTTTTTTTAAATATAGCTATAAGTGTAAATTTTTATCCATAAATCATGTAAAGTTTGTAGCTTACTTTTAACCACACTTAATCTTGCTACAAATGCTATGTAAAAAACATATTAACTAAAGTGTTTAGATATGAAAAAATTCATATTTATCTATAATGTATTTTATTGCTTTAAGTGAATTTTCTCATCTTCATTCTCTAACTTATTCTTGAAAAATCCTTTTCAAATTTATTGTTCTGCCTTTGAAACATTTAATCACTTGTACTCAAGCTGATAAATCTGAGATTATAAGTGGGGTCTAGCGAATAATTGAAACGAAAAAAAATTGATCGAACGAACACTTAAAAAAATGAAAAATTATTTTCGATAATAACTTGCGCGTGAAATTTCATGTTTTTAAAAAAGACTTGTTGATTTTAGGAGTGATGTTAGAAGTAGGAATGCTTATGAGCCTTTTTATTTATTCCTAATCATGATCATCGTCTAGACTGGAGACAATGACTTTTGCCCCTCGTTAGATTAAGTTGACGACTTCACTTTAAAAGAATCTTGGAGAGTATAACACAATTGAATAAGCAATAATTAAATTCACCTTTGATTTCTTAGTTAAATGTCGAAGGAATCCAATCGCCCTCTACATTAATAGATCAATCTGGACAAGAATATTTTTATAACATTGAAAAAATTCGAGCATGATCAAATCAATGACTATTTGAATCTACGACTGAAAGGGTATGCATAAACGCATATGTGGTTCATTTTCTCAAAAGTCATTTTCTCAACTTTATCAATACCGTAAATTTGAACTAGTTTCTTTCACTTGCAATCATCCCTGAAAGTGGAAATATGAACAATTGGATCATAGAAGAGTATTGACTAGTATGTCACGATCACTAATTTATTTTTTCAAAGTACTTTAAAACTAATAATCTTTGTCGAAATCATATTTGTTTGACAAAATCAATTTGACTATGAGATCATTAATATTTTCCTTCTTGTTTGATTTCTTTCTGAACTTGGATGGATCTTTTAAAGCATAGATATATCGTTAATAGATATAGGCGATGATATTAACCTTTTATGATCGATAGACACCACATTTAAATTTGATGAAAAATTATTCACATGGTAAATTAAATATGTAGGTGCGATAAAAATAATAAAATAGTGTTTTCTTGCAAATATCTAAGGCGAATGAAAAATTTTTACTGAAAGGACAAACAATTTGAAAAAGAAATATGAGTAAGATAAGTGAGAGAAGTGAAGAAAAAAAATTAAATAGGTTTTGCAAAAAGGAGAAATCATTGTTACCTTGGTAGTATCCCGCAGTTAAGGACCAATCACAAAAAGCTACGCATCCATAACATTAAAGTGAAAGGATATGCATCACTTCAAGAAATGTCAGATTTTTTTTCTTCTTTAATATCTTGTCAAGAATTTAGACCTTACCATTTTTTTTATCACAACTCGATAAGTACTCAAAAAAAGAAAATATTGTATTTTAAAATTTGAAATTAAAGAATGAATAAATCAAAAGATGATACATGAAAAATAGTTCAATTTGAGCATCAATTAGCAAAAGTTGCATTAAAAAGGCGGTAGAAAGCGACTTCGTTCGCAGAAGATTCTACGTGTTGTTGTTGATGATTGATTATGACAAGATCTCGTCCAATTTCAGAGACGTGGCGTCGGATACAAGATTTAAAGCAAATTAGAAGTATTTCAGGATCTAGTCGTTGCACAAGATTTCAATATCCTCACCAATCGTTACTTAATGATAATAATGACAAATTAGTAGACTTTGTGAGGGTATAATTTTTGGATTTTATCCATTAATATTTTGCTATAAATAGAGACTTGCCTTCTTCATGAAGGAAAATTTATAAATTCTATTCATTCATAATCATTGTACTAAAAAATTTGTATACATGAAGTTGTTAAGCTTTAACAGTCTCAGAGTTCATGTTCATATTTTTGTGACTTTAGCAACCAATCGCGTCGGAGCTCAAAATAAATTTTCTTCTTAATTTCTTCATTATCATTGATCAATAACATATTTTTTTTTATTCATTCGTACGAGTTAATTTATTATAACTGTCATGATCCAAGGTGACCCTTAGAGTAACATGATGTATTGGACCCAAAACGGAAATCTAAACATCATCTCAATAGCCATCTAGTACATAAGAATGAAATTAGGCCTAACCCATACATCATATCCAAAACTGAAAATAAGGAAAGACTGAAAACAAAGAAAGTTCGATCCTCGAAGCATGAGGACTCACCAAAGCTCGAAATTTCTAAGAGCAACCTCTAGCCACGAAACTGGAAAACCTAACTGTCGGACCCTACATTTGGGGAAATGTAGGCAAGAGTATGCATTAGTACAAAATATGCACCAAGTATGATAGCCATGCATAAAAACATATATGGTCATGTTAAAAAGGGACATTATGACCATGCAATGATCAAGCTAAAACATAAGTGTTGAATGTTAGGAACCATAAGTCCTATAACATGATCAATGCAAATGAACATCATCTTAAAACATATGTGAGATACTTCCATGAAGTAACCTTAGTTCATCATAACTTACTTGTGAGAAGTAGCCTTAACCGACATATAAGACCACGTGAGCTATCAATTTGGAATCTGATGTCTCCCACACCGAAAATGGTTGTCCTACTTGCCAAAGAAACGACCTTGAACATCTAGCTTACGTGAATCCACTAGCTAATGTCTATCTAGACAATCGTATGTTGGCAAATAGTTTGTGGGACACGGGCAATCGCTACTTGTCCACTCGGTACTAAGCTTAAATTCCACGGACTAGTTCTTAGTCATATTTAATGTCACACCCCAAGGCTACCCCCTTGACGTAAACACGGGACCTACGAATGACCCCAAGCTAACCCTTAGCTGGCATATCATAAGCATACAAATATTTTCTGAAATAAAAGATACTATGCATAAGCTAAAACGTGAGATAGCTAATGGTGGGGAATACCCAACTCATCTGAACATATGAAATGTACTAAGAGTTCAATAACAATTGAAAGATCAAACTCAGATCTAAAGCTGAATCTAATACTATGTCTGAAATAAGCCTCTAACTGACTAGAGATGTTGGGACATTCCCCTAGCTAACTCTAGAAAAAATGAAACTAAAACGAAAGACTGAATGTAAAAGAACATGTCTATCGTCCTCGAAGAATAGGGACTCACCACTGATACTGTTGAATACGGATTGGGAACCGATCTACAAATGATCTGAATGTTGAGGACCTGAACCTACATCACAAAAAGATATGGCACAGAGTATGCGTTAGTACTTGAAAGGTACTAAGCATGCAAGATAGGATAAATTTGAACAAACATATAACTGAACAAGCATACAAAGCAATGATATAATCTAAAAAAGATAAAGATACTGAGATATACTGAATATTAACTAAACTGAATGGATTGACCAAGTAAATAACATGCTGAAACTGAATACTTTTATATGAAACCTGGTCAATTGAACTAGACTCTGATTGTGGGAGCTACTATTAACCAACATAAAACCACATGAGATAAACGTGGAGTCCGATGTATACGCCCCATCGAGAGGACCCAATATACCTTGCCAGGGTATAAAGGCATGACTAGCATGATCACTAAATCTGGTGCCCATATAGGGGACATATAAACCTACCAGGAGACGTAGTTTTGGGACTATGAGGGTGACTAACCCTAGTCCAACTTGGTGTTAAGGTTAATCCCAGGAAATGCATACAATACAACATGACTGAAAAGTACTGGATTGCTCAATTTTCTGACATACTAACTGAGAATGCAACATTTAATTACTGATTATGAAAAATTCTAAATCTGAGGCATGTATATCTGTCCTAGCTAGTGTAATTCATGAACTAAATGAATCTACACAACTACGGTTCTGAATTAAATGCAAGGAACTAAGCAACAATGTTACAACAACATGAAAATCTGATTAGGAATATTCTCACACCTAAATCAAAATAATTCTCTAAAGTTCAAGAAACCCTAGGTCTAGATAATATGAAGAGAATCAATAATCTGACTGAATTCTAAGGACCTAATGGGTGAAAGGAACCCACCAGTGAAATCTCACATACTTGGTGACGAATTCTACAGAGAAATCTTTCGATTTTGGGGTTGGAACTGAAGAAAACCTGCCGCGTTCTTGGAGAGGGCTTGGTCGACTATCCTCTCTTCTTTTGCCCTAATAAGTTTGATTGATTTAGGAGAATGATCGATTGGGGTAAGTTCTGTTTTAGTTACTAGGCTTAAATTGACCAAAACGACATAGTTTAGTGGTTAAACGACGTAGTTTAGGTGTCCAGCGCATAGGGGAAAATAACAAATGACCCTCACTTAAAATTTGCCAAAGCCATTGATTGCCCCTAACCGACGGGCCTTGGACTGACTGACGGTCCATCTTGGCAGGGTGTCATTTGGCTTCAGAGGATAGGAATCAAGGGCCCAAACCACAGACCTGGACCACAAACCGTAGTCCCACCTATGGTCCGTAGGTCTTGGAGTGGGTCTGGACTTTTTATGAATATTCTGGGTGGAGTTGAGTTGGCCAACCATGGACCCCACCTAGGGTGTGTGGGTCAACCTACAGTCCGTAGGTGGCCTCGTCGGTGGCACCTGAAACTTCTGGAAATATGCAATTTGGTCTTTCTAGCATACGGTGTGTTACATTATCTCCCCCTTAGGAATATTTGTCCTCAAATGATGTCTAAACTAGCTGATTATGGAGGGAAAGAGTTGCAAACCCTACCCTGGAAACAAAAATATGACTGAAATATGTTCCAAGAACATGCAAATATGCCAAAAATGCAAGTATAACTGAAGGAACATGATACTAAGACTGAATTTACGCAAGGGTAACTGAAAGACTGGAGAGGAACTATTACCTCAAGCTGGAATAGAATCAGAAGGAAAGAGATGAAGATACTTGGTCTTCATGGCTGCTTCTGCTTTCCAAGTAGCTCCCTTTACAGACTGACTCCTCTACAAAACCTTAACTGAAGCGACTTCTTTGTTTCTCAACCTTCGAACCTGACGATCAAGAATTTCAACAAGCATCTCTTCATAAGTGAGACTATCCTTCACAGCCACACTTTTTAATGATACTATGGATGCTGGATCACCCACACACTTCTTCAACAAGGAAATGTGAAAGACTGGATGGACTGCTGCTAGTTTTGCTGGCAACTCTAACTCATAAAACCACTTTACATCCCTTTTTGAATATTTTGTAAGGACTTACATATCTGGGACAAAGCTTCCCTTTCTTTCCAAATCTCATCACCCCCTTCATAGGTGACACTTTCAGAAAAACTCAATCATCGATTTGGAACTCCAAGTCCCTTCTCTTTACATTTGCATAGGACTTCTGACGACTCTAGGTTGTCTTAAGCTTATCTCTAATGAGCTGAACTTATTCCATAGCATCATGAATCGAATCAGGCCCTATCAAGGCTGCTTCACCTACTTCAAACCAACCAAATGGAGATCTACATCTATATCCATGCAATGCCTCATAAGGGGCCATATGAATATTGGAATGATAACTGTTATTATAGGCGAACTCTATGAGAGGTAGGTGATCATCCCAACTGCCCTTAAAATCGATCATGCAAGCTCTCAGCACGTCCTGTAAGGTTTGGATGGTATGATCTGCCTGACCATCTGTCTATGGATGAAACGTTGTGCTGAGATCTACCTGAGTACCAAGACCTTTCTGAAATGCCTTCCAGAAATAAGAGGTAAACTGAGGACCTCTATCTTAAATAATGGACAAGGGAACCTCATGTAACTTGACTACCTCATTAATGTAGAGTTTAACGTAGTCCTCCATTGAATCTGTAGTCTTAACAGGCAAAAAGTAAGCGGACTTAGTAACTCTGTCTACTATAACCCAAATGGAGTCATGTTACCTGCGAGTACTAGGTCAATCTGTAATGAAATCCATGTTTATCACTTTCCACTTCCATGTAGGAATTCTAGTCTCTTGAGTCATACCTTATGGTTTCTGATTTCTACCTTCACACGTTGACAATTCAGGCACTTAACCACAAAATCTGCTATATCCCTATTCATGCCATTCCACCAAAAGACTTTTCACTGATCACAGAACATCTTGGTGGCACCTCGATGGATAGAATACATGGAGTTATGGGCTTCTGTAAGGATATGTTGTCTCAATTCACCCACTTTAGGAACACATAAACGACCCTAGTAGTGAAGCACACCATCTCCCCCGGGAGAAAACCTCAACTTTCTACTGATGAACTGCACACTTCAATTGAAGCAATATAAAATCACTGTCCTGTTTTTCCTTAACCCCTGCTACCAAAAAAGATTCTGACCCATTCTGAAGTATCACACTATCATTTGATATGTTCATAATACAAACTCCTAAGTGAGCAAGCTGATGAACATCTTTTGCTAATTCCTTCATTTCTTCCTCGACATGTGCTACGCTACCCATACATAGTCTGCTAAGATCATCAACTACTACATTGGACTTACCAGGATGGTAAAGCACATTCATGTCATAGTCCTTGAGGAATTCAAGCCATCTCCTCTGGCAAAGATTCAACTCTTTCTAAGTGAACACATATTGAAGGATCCTATGGTCTATGAACACATCTATGTGAACACCATACAAGTAATGTATCCAAATCTTTAGGGAAAATACTACGACTGCAAGATTGATGTCATGAGTCGGATAATTCTTCTCATGAAACTTAAGTTGTCTAGAAGCATAGAGTAAACCTCGCTGCATCAACACACAACCTATGACGACTCTGGATGCATCACAATAGATCACATAACCGTCTGAACCCTCTGGTAGAGTCAAAACAAGAGCTGTAGTCAACCTAGTTTTCAGTTCTAAGAAGCTCTTCTCACACTCATCTGACCATTGAAACATAACCTTTTTCTGAGTCAACTTAGTTAATGGAGAAGCTATGGATGAAAATCCCTCCACAAACCTTCTGTAATAACCGGCTAAACCCAAGAAACTTCTGATATCTGTAGGAGAGGTGGGTCTAGGTCATTGCTTCACTGCCTCTATTTTCTAAGAATCCACTCAGATCCCTTTGCTAGACACTATATGACCAAGGAAAGCAACTGATTGTAACCAAAACTTGCATTTGTTAAACTTAGCGAATAACTAGCGGTCTTTGAGAGTCTGCAGGACAACCCTCAAATGAGTTGCATGTTCTTCCTCATTCCTAGAGTAAATAAGGATATCATCAATAAAGATGATAACGAACAAGTCCAAATACTATTTGAACACCCTGTTCATTAAGTCCATGAAAGCTGCAGGATCATTGGTTAGTCCAAAAGACATAACTACATATTCATAATGACCATACCAAGTTCTCAAGGTTGTTTTCAAGATGTCACTATCTCTGACTCTGAGCTGATGATAATCAGATTTGAGGTCTATTTTCAAAAAATGACTAGCACCCTGAAGTTGGTCAAACAAGTCATCAAGTCTGGGATAGGGTACTTATTCTTGATTATCACTTTGTTCAACTGACGATAGTCAATGCACATCCTGAGAGAACCATCTTTCTTTTTCACGAATAACACTAGAGCACCCCATGGAGAGATACTATGTCTGATGAAGCCCTTATCTGGAAGGTCTTTAACCTGTTCCTTCAATTCCCTAAGCTCAACTGGAGCCATTCTGTAAGGAGGAATAAAAATAGGCTGGGTATGTGGAAGGAGATCAATTCCGAAGTCGATTTCCCTTCCGAGGGAAAGTCCGGGAAGATCTTCTAGAAATACTTCTTGGATCTCATTTACTACTAGGCTGACTCAAGAGTTGGGATTTCAGATTTTGAATCCTTAACTTAAACAAGATGATATATGTACCAGTTGGAAATCATCTTTCTGGCCTAAGGTAGGAAATGAATCGACCTATAGGCAATGAGATACTACCCTTCCATGCTAAGATTGGTTCACTTGGAAACTGAAACTCAACGTTCCTAGTTCTGCAATCGATTGAGGTATAACAGGAATGTAACCAATCCATGCCTAGAATGACATCAAAGTCTACCATTTCTAATTCTACAAGATCTGATGAGGCTACTTTCTGAGAGACTGTGACAGGGCAATTTTTGTATACCCATCTAGCTATAATTGGGTCACTAATTGGAGTAGAGACTGAGAAGGGTTCTGAGAATTTACTGCTATAGAAGGAGTTACAAAGGAAAAAGTAGCCCCTGGATCTAACAAAACATAAACATCTAAATGAAAGACTCATAATGTACCCGTGACCACATAAGGAGAATATTCGTGGTCCTGGCGAGCCTGGAGAGCATACAACCTATTTTGGCACTGACCGCTACGTGTACCCAATGAAGGACCCTGCTGAGTTGAGCGACCTGCTGAAGCTGTAGATTGAGCCCTATTATTGTTACTTCCTTGCCCCTGTTTAAAAGAAGAGCAATCTCTCAACCTATGACCAGTCTGAAAACAACTAAAACATCCTTCCTTTCTTGCAATACACTCGTTTGGATGGTTCTTAGCACACTTTGGACAAGTTGGGTAGGTAAACACTCCCCTGAGACTTAAAGCTGATGCCCTACCATTTTTATTCTGTCGAAACCTAGGGGATGGAGAACTAGCTCATGAAGGTGTTGGAGCTGAAGACCTTAGTTGAAACTGCGAGCAATTTCCACCACCCGATTTCTGCTGAGAATTCTCATAGTTCCCTGTTCTAGCCTTTTTGTTGTCCTTAGCTAGTTCTCTAAGCTTATCTCCCTCAACCTGTTGCGCATGAGTCATGAGCCTAGAGATATTCACGTCCTCTACCAACATGGCATTTCTGCACTCTATTTTCACTAAGTCAGATACCCCAAATAGGAACTTACTCATTTTTTCCTTGGAATCGGCAACCATATGTGGAGCATACCTGGAGAGCTGGTGAACTTAAGTCCGTACTCTTGGACTGACATCGAACCTTGCCTCAAATTCATAAATTCCTGAGCCTTAGCCTCCCTCAACTCTCTTGGGAAGAACCTATCCAGAAAGGCTCTGGTAAAAAACTCACACAAGAGCTGCATTCTCACCCTGTTGTCTTACCGCGTGAACCATATGTGAGCCGCATCTTTAGGCTGGTAGGATGCCAACTCTACCCTATTATTTCTTGTCATTGACATCACTCCAAAGATTTTCTTGAACTTATCAATGAAGTTTTAGGGGTCTTCACCAACTTGCGACCCAAGAAACTCAGGCGGATTCATCCTAACAAAACCCCGAACCCTAGCTGCCACTACTTCACCACTAGTATTTGTAGGAACAACAATCCGCTGGTTGTTTTGGTTTGCTACACTCTAAGCCAGAAGTTGGATGGCATTTCAAAACTCTGCATTCTAAACCTCATGGTCTGGGACTGGAGGAGCTGTGTTAGCGTTGCAGGCATTTACATTCTTTGCGTAAACTCTACGAGGAGGCATGATCTGAAATGGATAACGTCGAATTAAAAATGAGATCATACCCACACATGATAAAAATAAGAAGAAAGAGAAGTTTTTCCTAAAACACTTCGTAGCCTCCCCCTCATAGGTGTGGCACGTTTCCTACTCATCAAAGGGACACTACTTAGTGCGGCTTTTCAGACATCTTAGGACCTCTTAAACCTAGTGCTCTGATACCAAATTTTTCACGCCTCGAGGCTACCCCCTTGACGTAAACACGGGACCTAGGATCACGAGTGACCCCAAGTTAACCCTGAGCTGGCATATCATAAGCATGCAAATATTTTCTGAAATAAGAGATACTGTGCGGAAGCTAAAACATGAGATAACTAATGGTGGGGAATACCCAACTCGTCTAAACATATGAAATGTACTAAGAACTCAATAACAACTAAAATATCGAACTCAAATCTAAAGCTAAATCTAATACTATGTCTAAAATAAGCCTCTGAATGACTAGAGATGCTGGGACATGCCCCCAACTAACTCTAGAAAAACTGAAACTAAAATGAAATACTGAATGTAAAAGAACACGTCTATTGTCCTTCAAGAATGAGGACTCACCACTGATACTGCTGAATTTGGATCAGGAACCGATCTACACATGATATGAATGCTGAGAACCTGAACCTACATCACGAAAAGATGTAGCGTAGAGTATGCATTAGTACTTGAAAGGTACTAAGCATGCATGATAGGATAAAGCTGAACAAATATATAACTGAACAAGAATACCGAGCAATGATATAATTTGAACAAAATAAGGATACTAAGATATACTGAATATGAACTAAACTAAATACAATGGCCAAGTACATAACATGCTGAAACTGAATACTATGATATATCTGAAACCTGGTCAATTGCAGTAAAGTGTGACTCTGGGAGATACTATTAACTGACATAAAACCACGTGAGCTAAATGTGGAGTCTGATGTATACACCCCATCGAGAGGACTGAATATACCTTGCTAAGGTATAAAGGCATTACTGGTGTGATCACTAAATCTGGTGTCCACTGAGGGGACTTATAAACCTACATTGGCACGTAGTTCTAGGACTATGAGGGTGACTGACCCTAGTCCAACTCGATGTTAAACCTACTCCCAACTGGAAATGAATACAATACAACATAACTTAGATATACTGGATAGCTCAATATTTTGACTTGCTAACTGAGAATGTAACATTTAAGTACTGATAATGAAACATTCTAAATCTGAGGCATGTACATCTGTTTATCTGACCTAGCTAGTGTAATTCATGAACTAAACAAATCTCCACAACTAGGGTTCTGAATTTCATGCAAGGAACTAAGCAAAAGTGTTACAAAAACATGAAAATATGCTTAGGAATATTATAACAACTAAATAACAACAATTCATTCTCTAAAGTTCAATAAACCCTAGGTCTAGATAATATGAAGGGAATAAAGAATCTGACTAAATTCTACGGATGGGTGAAAGGAACCAACTAGTGAAATCCCACATTCCTGGTGACGAATTCCACGGGGAAATCTTTTGATTTTGGGGCTGTAACTGAAGAAAACCTGTTGCGTTCTTGGAGAGGGCTTGGTTGACTATCCTCTCTTCTTTTGCTCTAAGTTTGATTGATTTAGGAGAATGATTGATTAGGGTAAGTTTTGTTTTAGTTATTAGGGTTAAATTGACCAAAACGACGTAGTTTAGGGGTTAAACGATGTATTTTAAGTGTCCAACGCATAGGGGAAAAGACTAAACGACCCTCACTTAAAATCTACCGAAGCCACCGACGGACCGTGGACTAACCGACGGTCCGTCCTTGAAGGTCATCATTTGGCTTCAGAGGACAAGAATCAGGTGCCCGAACCACGGACCTGGACCACGGACCGTGGTCTCACCTACACTCCATAGGTCCTGGCGTGGTTCGTGACTTTTTCTGAATTTTCTGGGTGAAGTTAAGGTGGCCAACCATGGACCCCACCGACGGTCCGTGGGTCAACCCATGATTCGTAGGTGACCACCGTCGGTGGCACCTGCAAGTTCATGAAATATGCAATTTGGTCTTTCTAGCATGTGGGGTGTTACATTCAACTTAACTCATAAAAGAACATGGGTAATACCCTCTTGTCCTTATATCATATAACATAGGTGATCGTCTCTTGTCATTCTAATTAGAGAGCATGAGTAATCACCTCTTGCCTCAACATTAGCATAGCTTCTCATCATTGGTTCGTTTTAGGTGAGAAAACCTTTCACTCTAAGAACCCTTATTATGTGAGAAAACATTTCACAATTCATGGTTACATGTGTATATGCGAAATCCTTTCAACAACACAACAATAGCAACATCATTGATACTTCACTCTCAAAGCATTCTTAACCATTTACATAAACTTCATAAGAACATGCTTGATTTCATAAACTCTTCTTTCATAATCCAAAACCCACATTATATAATCATAACTTGGAAAACTTGGAAATTACATGGGTGCATGGGGATCATCATAAAAACATGAGATTTACTCAATTCATGCATAAGAGATCATAAATCTATCAATTAAATTAATAATCAAGAGAACCCATAACATAGAAGAAAACCCTAACTCAATTAGGAATTTTTATTTTTGAAAATAGGAGAATTTGGGAACTTCATGAATGGAAGGAATCCATGGATGAAAACTGTCATACCTCAATGCCAAAAGCTTGACTTCAGTGGGGAATTGGAGACTTGACTTGGAACCCTAGGTTGATCCCTTCTTATTCAACTTCTAGAGAGAGAAATATTTGAGCGGTCTTCTTTTGTGAATTTGAGAGAATGATTTCAATTGAGGAAATTTTGGGGGTTAAAATGTTTATATAGGGGTTTTGGTGAAGGGTAAAACAACAAAGTATTAAGGTAAAATAATTAGGAAAAGACCCAAAAGCCCCTAAAAATAATAACTGCCGACCCAAACGACTGTCAAACCGACGGTCAAACCACAGACCGTCCAATTAGGGCGTTGTTTGTATTAGAGGCCATGATTTGTGTCCTTGATCGAAGGACCGGAACCAACAACAGTCTGTTGGTCTAGGCCGTGGATCTTGACTTTTGATCCTGAATTTTCTCTTAAGTATGGGACTCACCTACAAACCCTATCTACGGCTCATGCATTTAAGGACGGACCGTCCCAATGGACTGTTGAAAAATACAGAAAACTTGACATTTTAGAAAAACAGACTTGGCCAACCACGGACCTACCTACGGACTGTAGATGGCGTCCTTCGTCCTGGCACAAGATTTCTTAAGTTGAAATTTCACCCTTTCTCGAATTTGAGGTGTTACATTATCTTCCCCTTGGGATCATTCGTCCTCGAATGAGATTCAAGATATCATAAGGAGTGTAGGAATTTAAACCTAACAGCCCAACATGAATGCGATCACATAAAACACATATCCGAGAAGGAAACATCAACTCCAAGCTAAAGCATGTTCAAAACATCATATCATGAAGTCTATATGCAACTCATACTCAATGCACATAAACATGTAGAAATCAATCAAATTGACTTATATTCTCAAAACTTAAGCTTTTCATGAACATGCATAATGAGGAATCATGGGAATATCTAAGACACATGACACTAAAAGAGTAAGCCATGAGGAACTCAATACCTCAAGCTAGAGTAGGGGTAGAGGGAAAAATATGAAGATAACAAGACATCATATCGGTCTCGGCCTCCCAAGTAGAACCCTCAACTAATTGATTCTTCCACAACACTTTCACGGTCAACTTATTGATTCCTGCACAACACTTTCACAGAAGCAACTTTTTTATTTCTCAACTTCTTGACTTGCCGGTCTAAAATCTCAACTACTCTTCCTCATAAGAAAGATTCTCCTTAACTTGAAAATCTTCTAAGGGGACTATCGTTGTCGGATCACCAGCACATTTCTTCAACATGGGATATGGAAAAATGGATGCACCGATGCAATTCATTAGGCAATTCCAGTTCATAAACAACCTCACCAATATATCTCAAAATTTGATATGGGCCTACATATCAGGGACTAAGCTTCCCTTTCTTTCCCAACCTCATTACACCCTTCATGAGTGAGATTTATAAATACACCCAATCATTAACATCAAACTCAAGATCTCTCTTTCTAACATCAGCATATGACTTTTGTCAACTTTGAGACGTTTTCAACCTTTTTCTAATAAGTTGAACTTTCTTCATAGCCTCATGTACAATTCGGGACCTATCAAAGTTACTTTACCCACTTTAAACAAACCTATAGGAGATATACACCTCCTACCATACAATACCTCAAATGGAGCTGTCCCAATACTTGAGTGATAACTTTGTTATATGCAAACTCGATCAATGACAAATGGTCATCCCAATTACCTTAGAAATCAATCACACAAGCTCTCAAAATATCTTCCAAAGTTTGGATACTACGCTCTGCTTGTCCATCGGTTTGTGGATGAAAGGCCGTACTAAATTCAACACGAGTACTAAGACCCTTTT
Organism: Solanum chacoense; assembly: GCA_029582705.1. NCBI lineage: Eukaryota > Viridiplantae > Streptophyta > Magnoliopsida > Solanales > Solanaceae > Solanum > Solanum chacoense. Next base: position 5,753 of record JAJOOP010001284.1, on the reverse strand, counting down.
GAAAAGATTTTCAAATATGAGAAGTGAATTGAGTACCCCGATCAGAGATAATGGATAAAGGAACTCTATGCAACTTTACCATTTCTCTCAAGTACAACTTAGCGTAGTTCTCCACTGAATAAGAAATCTTGACGAGAATGAAATGAGCCAATTTCATCATCCGATCTACTATAATCCAAATCGAGTATGTTGTCACGAGGTGTGAGGCAACCCAACAATGAAGACCATATTTAAATCTTCCCACTTCCAAGTAGAAATGGTAATGTTTTGGGATAAACCTCCCAGTTTCTGATGTTCAACTTTACTTGTTGACACTTGGGACATTTAGCTACAAATCCTGCAATATCCTTCTTCATACCATTCCACAAATAGATCTACCACAAGTCACGGTACATCTTGGTGTCTCCCAGGTGAATGAAATTTGAGACCTACAAGATCTGTTCTCTAAAGTCCTCTACATTAGGAACACACAAACAACATTTATATTTAAATTGACCATCTCCCCCCCCCCCCCTTGGAAGAAAGCGTCTATGGAATTTTCAAGCACCGCTTCCTTTAATTCAACAAAAGTTGGATCAAGACCTTGCTTGGCTTTCACATCCGCCACGAGAGACGATTCTAACCCATTGTGAACCATAACACCACCCTTGGTAGAGTCCACTAACTGAACACCCAAACGGGTCAATCTATGAACATCTCAGACCAACTCCTTTTTATCACCTTCAATATGAGCAACATTACCCATATACAATAGACTAAGAGCGTTCGCCACCACATTCACTTTACCGGGGTGATGGAGAACACTCATATCACAGTCTTTCAATAACTCAAGCCACCTTCTTTAGTGAAAATTTAGATCCTTCTATTTAAAAACATATTGTAAACTCTTATGTTCCATAAAAACATCCACATAAACACCATACAAATAGTGCCTCCAAATCTTTAAGGCAAAAACAACCGCCACTAGTTCAAGGTCACGGGTGGGATAATTCTCCTCATCAATCTTAAGTTGCCTTGAAGCATAAGCAATAACTTCCCCATTTTGCATAAGCAAACATCCTATCCCAATTCTCGAGGCATCACAATAAATAACAAAACCATCCGTCCCCTCTTGTAAAGTCAACACTGGAGCGGAAGTAAGTCTATCTTTCAATTCTTGAAATCTCTTTTCACATGTTTTGGACCATATGAACTTAGCCTTCTTTTGAGTCAATGTTGTCTATGGAGAGACAATTGACGAAAACCCCTCAACAAACATTTTGTAGTAGACAGCTAAACGCAAGAAGCTTCTAATATCCGAAGGGGATAGAGGTCTAGGTCAACACCTAACTGCATCCGTCTTCTTAGGATCTACCTCAATACCCTTACTTGAAACAATATAACCAAGAAAAGCTACGGACCTTAGCCAAAACTCGCCTTTGCTAAACTTTGCAAAGAGTTGTTGGTCCTTGAGAATTTGCAACACAATCCTGAAATGATTGATGTGATCCTCCTCACTTCTCGAATAGATCAATATATTATCAATGAAAACAAACACAAACATGTCAAGGTATTGTCTAAACACCCTATACATCAAATCCATAAATTCTGCCAGAGCATTGGTCAAACCAAATGACATTACCAAAAACTCATAATGAGCATACATAGTTCAAAAATCCATCTTTGGAATGTCATCTTCTTTCACCCTCAATTGGTGATAATCCGATCGAAGGTCAATCTTGGAAAAGTAACTCGCCCCTTGAAGTTGGTCAAACAAATCATCTATCCTTAGGAGAGGATACTTATTCTTAATGGTAAGCTTGTTCAACTGCCAATATTCTATACACATACGAATAGAACCATTTTTCTTTCTAACGAGCAAAACTGAAGCACCCCATGGAGAGATACTCAGTCGGATGAAACAGTTATCCAATAAATCTTTCAATTTCTCTTTCAACTCCTTCAGTTTTGTCGGAGCCATTCTGTAAGGAGGGATATGGATAGGTTGCATATCTAGGAGAAAGTCAATACCGAAGTTTATTTCCATTTTGGGAGGAATACCGAGTAAATCATCTGGGAACAGTTCCGAAAACTCATTTACCACGGGCAGCGACTCGGGTTTCAGAATCTACATCCCTCACCCTAACTAGATGGTAAATTCAACCCTTAGAAATCATTTTGCTAGCTTTAAAACAAGAGACAAACTGATCCATCGACATAGAATTTCCCGCTTTCCATTCTAAGGCAAGCTCATTTGGGAATTGAAACTTGATTACATGAGTTCTACAATCAACAAAAGCATAACATGAGTGCAGTCAATCCACACCAAGGATAACATCCCAATATAACATATCAAGCTCTACCAAATCAACAAGAGTAATTCTATAGGATAAGGAAATGAGACACTTTCTATAGACCCTCTTAGCCACAATAGAATCACCAAAATAAGTAGAGACAAAAAAAGGATCTAACAACACATCCGCAAGAACATCAAACCTCCTAGCCATATATGGTGTCACAAAAGACAAGGTAGCACAGGGATCAAGTAAAACATAAACATCAAGTTGGAATATTTTCAACATACCGGTAACCACATCGGGAGAACCCTCTTGCTCACCATGTGTCTTAATTGCATAGATAAGTTTTGCTTTTTACTTCCACTAAGACCAAATGAAGGATTAGGTTGACCTCTTCGGTGATTATATCCTTCATTCTTAGAAACCGAAGTGTAATACCCCATTTTAACTGGGTCAAAATAGTATACAACATTTTGGTGATTTCTAAATTATTAACTAACTTAAGAAGTCGCCACCTAATTAATTACGGTGAATTAGGACACCTAAATTGATTAAAGTTATTGTCCAAAGTTTACTCCATTTTAAGGTCTACTAAACATGAGATTATAGGTAAGGGTTCAACTAATCTAAAGGGAAGGGGCTAGACATCCTTTAAGATCCATTAAAAATGATTAACCGATCGAACTTGATTAATTAATTAGGCTAAGTGTAAAAGAGATAAAACACTAAAAAATGTAAATACTACATGTAAATTAATTTAAATAACGATGCTTGAAAAACTATCTTGTTAGAAGTCCTTGTTGAAAACAAACTACAATTAAAAGGGTTTTGAAATCATATGTTTTTATTGTTGGTTTGAAAAAGAGAGCAGATGTGATAAATACCCATTTATATCCAAAGAAAAATTAGATTTGTTTAAAAATAACAAAAGATATTTTTATAAATAAATTAATTTTTATGTGAACAACAATTAAGCAAACTCGAAAGTTATGGAGAAAACTTGCCGAAGTATATAATTGTTTATTCAAATCCCTTTACACCTAAGAAATAACCTAACTAAGTTGTCTACTAGTATTAGTTAAAGAAAATCAATAAATGCACAAAACATAGATATAAAGTTAGTCATACGATAAATATATGCAAACAAGAACTTGAATTATAAAATAAGAAAAGTCATTTTCGACTTCCATCATGGTGTAGGTATGTTCTGCATTATGCCACTTAGGCAATGAGAAGGCGTACATGAGTAGATGACATGTAAAATTCAAGTGTGTAGATGGGTAAATAATATGTGAATTCTGGGAAAAGACGTTGAATCTTCTGGGACTAGTTGACTCTAGTTGTCTTTAGAGACTTGGTAACGAAAGATGGAGCCGTCTAGCTTATGATGATGGGGTCGTATGACCAATTGGTGTTTCCCATTGTCCTCGAAGATATATTAATAAATGACATCTCTGGTAATTTTTAGAAACTTAATGATAAATGATGTCTGTAAAGCTAAAGATAAAGTCGTTAAAGTAGGTAAAGTAGATTAAAGTAATTGGTAAAGTAGAGAGTAAAGTAAAAGTGTAGCCGTCTGTCTTATGTAGATGATGCAATAATGTCTCCGATTGTCTTTGTTCACTTTAATGATAAATGAGGCCTCTGGTTGTCTTCGGGGTCCCGATGGTAAATGGTGTCTAATATCCTCCCATTGTCTACGAGGACTAGAATGATAAATGAGGCCTCTGGTAGTCTTCGGGTTCTCGGTGATAAGTGATGTCTGTAAGTCAAAAGTAAAGTTGTTAATGACATCATAAAGTATGAGTTTAATATATGTGTATCCTATTTTACGGTGGATGAACCCGATATATCATATTTTAGGGTAGATGAAACTGTGTCTTATTTTAGGGTGGACGAACCCATATATCCTATTTTAGGGTGGATGAGCGCGATATATCCTATTTTAGGGTAGATGAATCCATGTCCTATTTTAGGGTGGATGAATCCGATGTATCCTATTTTAGGGTGAACGAATCCAAATGTGTCCTATTTTAGGGTGGACAAACCTATGTCCTATTTTTAGTGGACGAACCCAAAATGTCCTATTAAAGGTGGACATGCCTAATATCCCCCGATTGTCTTCGGGGACTAGTTGTGATGATGTCTCCTATTGTCTTCTGGGCTTGATAGAGTGACGCCTCTGATAGTTTTTGGGGCTCGATGTCAATTTTAATAAAATTGTAAAATTGTAGAGTAAAATTACAAATGAAGTCATGATAAAGTAAAATAAAATAAGGTGAAGTCTGAAATAAAGTTGTGTGACTTATGATGGTGCGGTCATGGGGCCAAATGATGTCTTCTATTGTCTTTGAAGTCCTTTGTTGATTCCTTTAAAATTTAAAATAAAGTCGTTAAAGTGGATAAGGTGAATAATAAACATATTTAATAAATTAAAAAAACTAAAAATTAGTGAAGTTGCTTGATTGTTGTTGAGGCCAATGGTTGGAATTAGTTAAATGTCGCCTCTGATCTTCGATATTTAAGCCTTGATGTGTGATTGGGTGGATTGAGTATCGCCTCTAATGGACTTGATTTTTATTCTAAGAATTGAAAGTAATGTCACCTGCAAAAATCAGGTGAAGAGGTCAAAAATGATATAAAGTCATAATGAAGTATAAAGGAATAAAGTCAAAAATAAAGTGAAAAGTGAAATCATTTGGCTTATTAAGGGGAGGCCCTGTAGGCAAATGATGCCTTTGTCGTAGTCCGTATTGACATCTTGTATCTTTGTCATTCCTGCACTCAAAGAAAAATTCTTAGTTGGGAGGGGTGTTGATTCGCATTGAATCGAAGCTTGACTTTGTTGGCCTTCCATCCATCCTGTTTGTTCAAACCTTGTGAACTCCGTTTGAGATTTGGTAGATGAACAGTACGAAAGTATATTTTTTATAAAATAAAATAAAAATAAAATGAAAGAGAATTCGTACGTAGGAAAATATGTAAATATATGTTTATAAGTTGTAAGAAAAAAAATTAAGTTCTACCAACTCTTAGATTGTGACAATTTTGAAACAACATGAATGCCTTAGTCTGTTACTTAAGTATACTAAACTTATGTAGTGGTGAGACCAAACCTTATATACTTTTTGTACGTATCTCGCCAAGAGAATTAGGTCAGAACGTAGTTCATGGTACATAGAAATTATTTGAAAAATTTCTAATAAAGGGATCGAATTCGATATGGATTGCCTACATATTCCACCAAGGAAATCTGTCACAACCCAGGGGTACCCCCTGGATGTAAAATGGGGTGGAGAACCCCGACAGACCCCATACAAGCCACATAGCTTTCATAACATAAGAAATGGAACAATAAGAGTAAAACAATAGTCCAAGTCCAATAGTTTTTATAAAAGAAAAGTGGAAGTCTAAAACACTTGTCTCATCATAGCCATCTAATACAATAGAATGAAACTCGGCCTATCCCATACATCG